>SMMQ01002634.1:33906-58716 GCA_008271595.1 [Pythium] brassicae (nom. inval.) | reverse complement strand
CTGTACTTTATGGCAACTACCCTTTCATCATCGAGACCACCACGCTATTCCAAAAGCCTAAATTCCAGAGCTTCACCAGGCACAGCACGGCATTGCGGGAAGGAGGTGATCGTGTTTCCATAAGGACTGATTTGAATGGTTATTCCTGACAAGACGAGTTGAAGCTGCGTTTCACAATGGACATTTTTATACAATGGAATATATTATGTAATACATGTGCCAATCGGATGATATGTGTGCACACATCACACGATATTTCATCCAATTAAATCGAAGAGGATAGGGTTGTAGCTTCTGACAAAAGCTCCAACATAGACTGGCGGAACTAAAGCAAAAATATATCTATGCGCAAACCAAAACCAAGCCAATCGCATATTTCGTTTATACTTGACATCTCTTCGACATTTCCTGGAACTTTTTTATCTCACTTAATACACTATAATGTGAGACAGCGTTTCAAAATCTCACTTTCCAATTCGCTGGTACCCCCACTTCGCCCCATCACTCAAAGCCGCTCCACGCCTCATAAGCCTCAACGCCCTTATCCCCGCCAACTTCAGGTCGGCGATGCCGACTGCGACCAACTCCTTTAAGCGCTTTCTTGCTGCTGAGGACACGACGCTAGAGACAATGAACGTGGCAATCCTTAGCGACCAACCGAACACGAACATGCTGACAGTAATGGACAAGTTCGTCATGCACCTCGCCTTTCAAGCAGGACCGAAGGGGAAGTTCCTGGTGAAGAACTCTGTTCTATTGTACTTTCGCCAGGTGAAGAAGTGGCTGCTCGATACGCTCAAGACACAGAAGGGCGCAACCAACTACAAGCTGCTGGAGGTGGCGTAGCCACTCAAGAGCCATTGCATGACGCGAGAGAAGGGAGCGATGGTAAATAAGGCCCCAGCGTGCACAAAGACCGATCTGCAATTGCTCATGCGCTTCATCTACGCCACTGCAACTACCGTCTCCGACTACGGAGACGCCGCGCTCGTCTGCCTGATGTGGCACGTTTCGGGCGAGCATCCGACCTGCCGCTCGTCACCAAGCAGGGGCTGTCCGTCGCCAGCAACACTGTCTTCCTCCGGCTCATTCCTGTGAAGTCCTCAGAAGACCAAGGGCTCCCCCTGACTCCCGACCGCGAAGACTTGGCGACGTGCCCGATCATCGCGATCGCCCTTACGCTCATGCTGCAGCCAGCTCCGAGTCGCTCTCTGCTGACGCAGCAGCCCTCGCCAGGCATCGGCGTTGATTCCCCCGTCGCAGATGGAATCCGTCTTCTCGAGCTTATCGCTTCCAAATATCCTCAGGTAGAGCAAGCGGTCGGCGCGTGTCCAGAGGTGGCGAGAGGAGGCGCGTCTCGAGCTCCAAGCGTCCACAAGTACGTCAACCGAGTGCTTCGTCGGATATCGAAGCCCTCTAGAGTCGAGAGCTGTTTGTCGTCGCACTCCTTCCGTTACTGCGGCGCTCAGCACGCGAATGGCGAACCGAAGCTCAGCGCCCTGTTGATCTTCGACCGAGGCGCCTGGAAGTTGGCTGCGATAAACAAGGCAGTCGCCTGCATTTTCAACACCACTATCGATAACTAGAAGGTCGCGCGAGTACTGAGCTGCTAGGGGTTAACAACTTCGTCCCAACAGCCGACCTGAACGCCTTCGGCAGCCGCGAGCAGTCGAAGATCACGATCCTTCGCGACGCGCTCTTTGCCTCATGCAGCGGGTACCAATCGGCGACGCCCAACGTCGAAAGGCGCGTCCTCGACATCTGCGCGGCGGCCACGATCCGTCACTACCCCCAGCTCAGGGAGTTGAACTCAAGCTCGCCGGCCGTGCGTCGTCTTGACAAATGCGTTGTTGGTGTCGGACAGTCGATCAGCGACTTGGTGCAGTGGTCGATGAAGCTGAACGAGACTCATCCTGCTAAACAACAAGAAGCACACGCGCCGACAACCGAGCAGCAGCGAGCGGAAGACCGAACAACGATCAAGTACCAAGCGGCTGTCAGTAACGGGCTGATCGAGTTGAACAAGCGCTGAGAGGAGAAGCTCGACGTGTACTGGCGGTTCTCGGAAAGCGCCGCCCCGACGACAGAGAGGAGACTGCGAACGAGACCGAAAGGGATGAGAGTGAGGTTGTACCGACAAAGAAGCGCAAGAAGAAAGCGGCGGCGACCCACCTGTCTGCCGTTTGGTACGAGTGGTTGGCTCGGGGGCCACGTGTCTGGGTCTCCGAAATATCTCGCCAGCAGGTGTCCGATGCTAGGCACACTGTCGCCTTCAAGAATTTCTCCTTGAGCGGCGGCTTCGTTGTCCATCCTGGTGCCACGGACTACAAGTTGGGAGTGCATGCGTTCGACGCGGAGGCTCAAGCGAAGCTGCTCGAGTTTTTGCGAGCTCACAGTGCACAGGCTCGTGGTGCGAGCTCCGTGCTCAAGCACTTGCGAGCGGCTCACACCGGCGGAGAGCTCAACATCCTTATGGCCTCCCTCACCGCGCGCTGTGTTGCCGGGCTCGTCGAAGATCCTTCTCCGCCGTCGTCGCAAGATATTCTCAAGCCAGTTAGCATTGGATAACTAGTGTCAAGCCCATCGCACCTTTGATCGCTTTGCTTCATCTGTCTGTCGTTAATGATACTAGCAGAAGGTGCCGAACCTGCGCCAATGATGTCCACCCATTGCTTGCCCCGACAGCAAAGCGAGTGAAGTCTTGCCGTGAACGCCGCACACTCTCGCATCTGCCTTCTCGTCCTCGTTCGCCGCGATGCCTGCCTAACCGAATATCCGCAGTCGTGACGCCTTCTTCCAGCTCGTGCTGTCAACGAAGCCATCGCAGCCGGGGTTTCGCATCAAACGGCACTCCATTTGACTCCTGGGCAACGCACTAAACGAGACAAACGACAACAAGCAGCACTAAGCGGAGACGCTGGCCACGATCCTTGCCTCGCTCGCAGAGATACGCGCTCAGACGTAGGTCAAAGAGATCAAGGCAGAGCACGTTGAGCAGTGGCTCCGACCTTCGTCGACCGGCACGGAAGATGCTTCGGACTGCGAGATGGAGTTCGAGAACAAGCTCGATCGCACGGGCGAGAAGCTCCTCAACGTCCGCCGCGTCCTCGACACGATGCGCGATATTGCATCGAGAACAACATACTTCATCCTGGACTAGGAGCCGACGTGGGGGTCGATGGCCAATGTCTCCACCCCAACGATCGCCAAGTTCCGCAAGGAGCAGCGTGCGCTCGTCTGTCGGACCTTCATCGAAGATGAGGCTGTGGAGAACAACAATACCAACTCACAATAACACGAATAACACGAGAGAGTATGCGAGGCTAAACACTGCATTCATTCACATTCTGCAGGTTAAAAGAGCACGACAGACCAAACAACTCATTGACTCGAGCCGCAGAAGCGACTCGTACATGAATCTGGTGATGGCCATCGTGTTCTACTCCACTTCACGCAGCGTGCACATACGCATACACGCCGCAACAAAGGCACACTGATGCTCACGAAGGGGATCGAATCCTCACACCTGGTGGCAAGCCTGTGTCGCATCCATCGCGCGTGAGCTGGGGGGGGGGTGCTGCTATGAAGTCGGACCTTTGCTTCAAATCTCTTGGGTGAGGAATGGCTAGAGAGCGCAACTGTCAGCACAGTACATTTACTCAATTTCTCGCTCTTCTCGTCAAATCACTATTGTCATCCGATCATTGGATGCTCTTCTAAACAACTGCTCGACTAATCATTTCATATTGTATTTCCTTTATGAGTGCTCTGACTGCTTCGTTTAGAGCCCGGTTTTGTCGCTGACGACCCTCATTTCCCAATTTGCGCTGATGTTGGCAGGTCACCTTAGTCTCATGGTGGTCGTTTGCATGCTGTTTTGTTTTTCTGGTATTCTCGCCTCACCGGCCGTTTCAAGCGCTGAAATTGTGTTGCTGATTTGACTCGAATGCGAGTACAAGAGAGATTTGGTTTTCAATCCATTCTTTTTTCTCTGTTTTCACACCATCATCAATTCAGTGTGTTATTAAATACAAGAGTGTTTTTTAGTAGACTGTCCGTTGGAACCATTTTGTTGGAACTCTTGCATGTGGGAACGGTGACTGTATGGGTGAATACGCTTACGATTCGGACATATCATACCAATGCGCCCTTTGAACTTGCTTGTTACAACCAATCAAACCGTGGTGTGTTGTATTTTGGCCAATCAGCGGTTGTCATAATATGATTTGCGGTTCGGTCAGTTCGGTCGCAGATTTTGTCGGAGAGATTTAGAAAATATGTACCAATTAATACAAACTCTTAGTCAAATTCTCCGAGAAAAATATCCGCACTGTTCGGTCATTACGGTCGTATCCTTGTCTCGGAGCCCTTCTTAGTGTATATAGCACAGTTTCGGAATGAGTGGCTTATAGGAAGCGCCAGCATGATCGTCGTTCAGTCTCTCCTCATATCTCAATAACCATGAGTATGGAGTCCCTTGCCCCTGTCAACGCGCAGAGGGCGTGGCAGGCAGCCTTGAGTGCGTTCGCTCGATTCCTCTGTAAGGAGGATGTTGGCAAGGAGTATGTCAACGCCAGCATCCAGAGCGATGCCTCAGGAGCTCGCCTTGCGACTGTGATGGATAAGTTTGGTTGTATCTTACATTCAAGCCTGGTAAAGATGATAAGATACTCGCTAAGAACTCCATCCTGTCGTACTTCTGACGTGTGAAGTTGTGGCTGCTTGACAGGTACCCGCAACAGCATTCTGTGGTAGAGGCAGAGCTACTATGCAAAGGGAAAACGCTTGAAAAGCACTACCAGAGGCGTGAGGATGGAGTGTTTGCCAACAAGGCACCAGCTTGCACTGAGCAGGATCTATTCATCTTGTTATAGAGGATGTATGCGAATGCTGTGTGCTCTAAAGACTATCAAGACGTTGCGCTACTCTATCTTATGTGGTACTGCTTCGGCCACGCGTCCGACCCCGGCTTCGCGCAGAAGCAGCACGAGTCTGCGTCGGCTGACGGCACCGCCGTCCTGCCTGTCTACTGCTCGTGAAGACGGCTCAGGAACAGGGACTCACGCTCGTCCCCGGACACTCAAGCTTCGTCGCCTGTCCGATCTTCGACGCCGCGGCGGCTCTCGCAGCCCAAGAGAGCCTAACGCACGCCCTCCTGGGCCAGCTACCCGCGCTTCTGTCGCCCGCGGCGGTGTCTGCCGACTCGTCCCTCCCGCTTCACGCGCTTCTCGACGCCGATCCGCACGAGCTCCCCACAGCCGCCTCCCCGCCCACTCCCGGCACGACAAGTCGCGCCAAGGCCGAGGTCGACATCCACGGCTTCATCAACCGCCTCTTGCGAAGGGCTGACTTGCCGCTGGACGCGACGCGCGACCTCACCTCGTACTCGTTCCGCAGAGGAGGCGCGCAGCACAACAACGGCGAAGACCGCCTCGCTTCTCAGTGGATCCTCGACCGCGGCGCATGGAACATGAGCACAGCCAATAAAAGCAACGCTTACGTGTTCAACACGCCGCGGGAGGACCGCAAAATAGCGCGCGTCTTGAGCGGGTGGCTCCCCGACGACTCGCCACTTGCTGTCGACCCCGCCAAGCTCGACAGCTCAGCACACTCGCGGCTAGCCGGCTGACGGCTCGAGTTTTCCGCGTGTGCAACGGTCTCAGCGACGCGCGCTTGAACGCCGATGCGCGCGTGGTCGAGATGCTGGCCGCCACGCTCGTGCTCCACTACCATCAGCTGAAAGCGCTGAGCGCCAATGCACCCCTCATGCGCCGCCTTAACGCGTTCGCAATCGCGGACGACGGAGACACGACAGAGCTCCTGGCTCTCGCCAACGCACTGCAGGTGTGCGTACGTGAGTCGTCCGCGGGCGCCTCCAGGCCAGGGTTCCTGCCTGCTGACACGACTCATAATCGCGATGCCGCGATCATCCGAGAGGTGATCTCGATGAATCGCGCACTCTCCGACCGTCTCAGCGTGTGCGAAGCGACGCTCGTGCGGCTCCCGACGGCTGAGATAGGCGAGACACTACACGTCCGCAAGCGAGAGGGAGAGGGAATCGAAGGTGTCAGCAGCACAAGCAGTAAAGAGGCGCAAAAAAGCAGCTCCTTCGTCGCTGTCCACTGTGTGATACCAGTGGTACATACAGCAACCGCGTGTCTGGGAGAGCGAGGATCGCCAGCGCAAGTCAGACTCGCGTCTGCTGGTGGCATATCTCAAGCACTTTTTTCCCGGCGGGTTCACGATCGCCAAGCATGCGCCAAACATCAAGGACGACGCCCTCGCTCTCGGCGCGGCCCAGCAGTCATCAACGGTCGAGTTCCTGCGCGGCCATGGCGTGGCCGCCTCTGGCGCTGGCACGGTACTCAAGGCGATGAGAAAGCTGCACCGCGAGGGCGTGCTCGACGACAAGATCACCACGTACAAGCGCCTGCTTGCAGGCAACAAGATCATCGACCTGGCGCCACCCGCAACCCAAGACATCTTGGCGTTCGGCGGCTCGCCGGGCCCATAAGAGACAAGGGGCAGAGAGGCAAGCAGATACATGGACGTCCATACAATACATCATACTTGTCATCGAATTGATCACGCTCGCGCGCTCTCTGGATGCGCCTCGCTCACTGACCAACTCACTCATGCACGCACAGACAGGATAGCATGCGATGCACCTCTCGTCCACGCCCTATCGACAGAACGAGCGACGCGCTTTTCGCCATAGCCCTCCCATGCAAGATTACGCATGGACAGAGAGCACAATATCACACCCCACACGCCATAAGCATCACGCCACACACCTCACGCAACATGCCAAACGTCGCGCGCCGTGTCGATCTACACGTCGACCCGCTCGTGTCCGTAGCGTTCGTGCAGGCGCCGCCGTCGCGATCCTTGTGCTTGCGCTCCCCTGTTGCGAAAGTTTCTTCAGCCTCCGTCCGCTTCGCCCTCGTGTGCTGCTCGCTCGCTTGCTTGTTGGTAAAGTGGGGGGGAGAGGAAGTCACACACAGACCGACGGCTGCAGGATTCGAACCTGATCCAAGCACAGCCGAAGCACTGCTGCTCGCGCCAATGAACTGCGCCGTCATTAGTGGTTGAGGTCTGTGCGCGAAAGCGCAAAAAGCGCGAGTGAGAAAGAAAGCCGCGCGTCGACAGATCTCTCCGTTTTCGTCTTACTCGCTATTTGTATTGAACCTTTTTGTTGGCTGCCGAGCAAACAAACAAGACTCCTGGGCACTGTGTGTAACCTGAATTGTGGACCCCGCCATTTTAAATCCGGGCTCACTTCTCAATTTGTGTTCAAGCGCTCACATGCCTCTCCGTGCTCTTTTTGGTCAATTTTGCCTTGTTTTTTTGTTTTTCGCTGTTTTCTCAACCCACAGGGCTTTTCATAGGCTCTCGTTGATGCCTGTGAACATAATACAAAACGAAAAGGAGAGAGCCCGGTCCGGAAAAACAAAAGGCAGAGAGCCCGGTTCACAAATAGTAAAATGAACTGTGGTTTGAAATTGTAATTGGTTGAACCGTCCCAATTTGTCCTCACTGTCAAATAAAAGAGGGACAAAAAGGGGATTTTTACTCGCTGACCGAAAGTGCCTGAATCATTTTCGCTGACCGAACCGTATGGATATAGAGTCGTGTCATGCCGAGGCTGCTAGAAGATCGTTCATCTCCTTGGCGAAACACATGTTGAGCGTGTTTGCGTCCAATTTGCTAAGAAGCGCAGCAAACGACTGAAGACCACCCTGACCCGCAGCAACTTTCCTCCCGTGCTCCCGAAGGGCACTGTGCAGGTGTTCAAGCGGAAGTTCACGATGTGGTTCTACTCCACCGGAAGGGCGTTGAACAAGTGCGCCAATAGAATGTTGCCGGAAGGGCTGGCTGTTCTTCACCCTGATGAAGTCGCTGCGACCCCTAAGCAGTTCAGTACGAATTGTCGAACTGCATATTACGAAGAGTACCGGCTTGAGAGTGTTAGCGCGCTCAAGGACGATTTTCATGCTGACTACCGACGAATGAACGGATGTAATCAGCAAGAGCGTGATCAACTGTGTTCTGATCAGCGATGTGTTGACGTGCTTTCTTGAATCTATCTACACTGAGGTGGAGGCACACGACGCGATATTTCTTGCTTTTTACAACAAGAAGGTGCTCACGCGAGTCAACTTCACTAAGATTGCTGCCGTCGTAATCGAAAATACCGGAACGAGCAAGCGCGTCCAGCCGACAATCCAGCTCGAGTGGCCAAAGATCGTGGAAGAACTTTGAACAGTTAACTGACTGTACTGTGGACCACTGGTCGCTCTCAGAGCTTTACTCTTCTCCTTCTCACTCTGTGAGATAGGCCGACCTATGGCCGAACAAAAAATAAGTGAGCGTATTCAAAATGAAAGTGAAAGTCTGTGTCGTCGCGCGGAACGGTAGAGCTCAAGATAGTCTCTCCTGGCCAACCATTACATACGATGATTCAGAATGCAATTCTTAGATCTAACCGAAAATTTAATGTGGGCATTTGAATTGTGAGAGACCGAACATTCAATCGATTTAAACACATCGCGGTCCAGCTTTTGTGTACGTGTGCCGTCAGATGATGATACGGTAGGCACACTTCTGATTGGTTAGCGGCACAGTGCGAGAGCCGGGGTCCAACAACAAGAATCAAGCACTACGGTTCTAGCTGTCGCGCATCCAGCGGTTGGAGGGGTGAACAAAGAGCTTCATTTCTGCTGCGGAAAGTTGGGGCACGATTGAGAAGCGCTTCGCGTCCTTTCGAAGCTCAAAGATGAATCTGCGCAGCCTCGCCACCGGGCGGAACTTCTTGAAGGCGAAGTCAAGGGAGCGAAAGTCCAATCGCGGGGCTGCGCACGATACTACGTTCGTGCCATCACGGATCAGCTCCTGAAAGCAATTTCGGTTCTTAGTTGTTCTCAGCGTTCCGGAAGAAGTTCGAGTGCGATGCTGCACCGATCTCCAACGTCTACAACATTTTCGCTCTCCTTCCTGCTGGTTTTGCGAAAATGAACCTTGATTCGTAGGAGCGTCAAACCATCCCCAGCGTGGTCAAGGAGAGATTCAACTTATGAATGTCGACACAATGGCATGTCGAACCTGTTTGATCCCTGTTAAGGTGTAACCGGAAAGGACGAGCTGACTGGATCCGCAATGTTCGAGTTCGTGGCAAGCTGGGTCTGAAGGGGACACGACGGCGACGCAACCTTGAAGGTGGTGAAGTACCTCGGGTCAATTCCTTGGCACTTACTCCTCAAGGATCTTCTTGAGGGCGATTGTATCACGTTAATCGTCTTCCAGAGCGCTTCGCATGAGTATAGACAGTATCCCCATTATGTTACGCACTTATATGAGAGTTTTGTATCAGATACCACAGGGTAATTTGTATTAAATCGCCGTATAATGTTCAGGTATATACAGACGGTATGCTCATCATGTCGCACACATATATAAAAGTTTTTGAATCAGATACAATAGGGTGGTTTGCATTAAATCGCCATATAATGTCAAATATATATTTAGATTTGTTTTGGTGATTTTAGTCCCAAAAAGGAGCGCTCCAGTTGTTCACATCTCCAATGGAGCTTACCTTTATGCAGTCAAGTTGCACATTTGTCGCTGTTTCGTCTGTCGAACCGTTTCTGGCTTACAGCTGTACCGCTCGTGCTTGAATACCGTCTTGCGAGAGCATTGCGAGCATTTGCTGGGAGAGCAATGGTGGAACAGGGCGATTGAAATCGTACTTTTTGGAGCCGAACCTGGACCTTCCTAGACGTGATCGTAGCAATGACGGTGGATGTACGTTTTGCTATTAATTACGTAAGTGAGCAAGATATACTAGGTGGGCAATCATCATTCACTAGGCAGATAAAGACACTTGCACAGTTGATAATACCAGAAAAACTATTTATGATATGTATTTATTTAGAATGTGTAACATAATGGGGATACCGTCTGTACCCAAATTTCTGAGACATTGCGGTGAGTGTATTTGCCTCGGCATGTTTGAGTGCAGAGGCTGAACTAAACTTCTCCACTCACAAGCTCATCCACTCTCACTTTCGCAACAGGCTCAGAAGCAAAGCGGTCAAGAAATATGTTTTTATCTACATCACGCGGAGAACGTGAACGAGGAAGACATCATTGCACTTGCCACGATCGAGGACTTAACGAACGAGAGCGATGATGAGAAGCAGCTAACCTGTGACAGTGACTTCGAGCACTACTAGATATCTTGATTGGAATATGTCTCGCAATTAGCACAGTCGGGTTCAAGATATCTTACTTTGAGTATACCCAACGGATTGGCGGCATTTATCCGATATTACATTAAATCTGAAAGTTTCAGCTAAACGCAATCAAAAAGTGGGCTAATTTGGCTTGATTTCTCCTATTTCTATTGTCACCAAGGGAGAGGGAATATAATAATCAACATATTTCAGATGCGGTCCAGAATACCCCTATCCAGGAATGAGATGTATCGGCAATTCTGGACGTAATTCGGAATAACTGAACTCACTTGACCTTCATTATTGATTCCGGGTAGGACGCAGCGCAGTGGCCACTCTTATCACAACCCTGTGAGGTCGATAAAGATTTATGTTAAAATTTATGTGGATGGTCCTGATTGCAACTCAAACAGATTTTATATTAATCCATTTACTTGTTGATTAAAGCAGTATATTAACTTATTTTTCATTTTAACACTGACTTTCTGGCTCAAGTAGACTAAAATAGATGATTCAAGTAGGTTACTCCGGAAACGTGAAATCCGCTAGAGCGAACTTGCCTGCAATTTTTTTTGTATTGATTGAGCTGCATCTTGTGATGCGATTTATTAAAGAATTGTGGTTGTCGGAGCAAATGAGACCGTGTTGCGCGCTTTGGCACGGGCTCTCCAGACTCTCTTGTGCATGTGTCGAAAATATTTATTCTAATTTCTGTTTAAATGGCATATAGCGTTTGATTATTCAACTTTCGCGGGTAAATACTTTCCACCTCCCAAATTGGCGTTCGCTCAAAAGCGGCGAGCAAGATATCACAAGAGAACAACGCCGACGTGTGGGCCCCAAAGCGCCCGAGCAACATCTAGGTACGCACGTGAGATGAATGAGTTGGTGCTGCACAGCGTGACCAAAACGAATCGTTGGCTGATAGCTACCACCCATGAACCTGGTCGGCGCCGTTCAATTCCGACGGCGCCCACCGCGTCGCTCCCGCGAACGCTTAGAACACACACCGACTCGCTGCGTTGGTCGCACGTTTCACGAGCACGTACACCGCGCCACCGCGCATCGCAGAAGCAGCGCCGCCACGACACACCGCTACATGAAGTCCAACTCGGACAGAATGAGCAGTTATGCTTTACAGTAGTGATAAAACTGAGGTACATCGAGACCATTCGCGACAGTTCGACTGGTGAATTAACGATGTACATGCCGTAATTTGAACCGACAAACCAAATAAACCTCGATATACAGACATATAACCGATTTTTTCTGTGTAGGCATGTCATTTCGTCCTCTAGAGAGGCAAAAATACATGGAAATGCCTGAACGTGATCCACGATAACTTGGCCTACTGTCTAAACGTTGTCAACAAGATATCAATAAATCCACGAGACTCAGGGCTATCGATTGATATCGATCCTGCAGTCTGATTCACTCTAGCGTATTTCACGTTTCAGTGAGCACCTACCAGACCCTGTCTACTTAAGATGAGAAAGTCAGTGTTAAATTGATAATTATTGATAAAATACTTTGCATGATAATATTATTATTTAGATGGTGTGATGCCTATTTGACTTAGGAACTATATTGTCTGTTTAACACCCAGTCTCTGAGCCAAGAAGGAAAAGCCCCATACAAATATTTTAAATGTGAAAAACGTTTTTAAACATGGCTCGGATCAGGAGTCTTAAACATTCATCTGAAAGCACTTTGAGTTGCGATCTGGACCATTCACACATATTATCTGTCCGGTGCGTGCGAGCAAAGCTATAACGATTTCAAAAACTTATAACTTTGGCGGCACACCGAGATTCTTATAATTTTGGCTGACAACTTGACGATAATGCCATTTATATGGTAAAATGTGTGGCAAAAAGTGCATGAGTTTAGCTAATATCTCACCATCCTGCAAAATATAGCCTCCAGGACGAACGAGCCACTTTTCTTACTGATTTGCAGCTTTAGATCCAGAGATCAAAACTTGCGGGTTGTCCACCATGCACCTATTGAACACCAGCAGTCAATAAACTAAATATTTTTACAAATCCCAATCATGTCTATTTTTGTTCTTGCAGACGTCTAACCTGGTAATTTTCAAGATTCACAGAACTGTAATATTCAAATGCTGCCTCTTTGGATGCTTTGCCGCGATTACAACTAGGAGCGACTATGCCTGCATCATTTGGGGTACCACCACACAAATTTTCATCTTGATTGGATAAGAATTGATGATGTTTTTATTTTCGTCGGATAGTTTTGGCCCCATTGAGTCAGAGATTGAGTGTTAATCGTCGAATTCTGTAAGAAGTGGATCTCTAGTGTGCGGTCGACAAAGCTTAGCTCACGAATTCTTCGTCGATTGGCTAAAATTTGCAGGACATGCTCATCAGTGTGTTTGCTATAGCCCACTGAAATTACAATTGCTAGATCGACGTGGTTGTGAAGATATTGTACATCGTTTCTCCCATCGTTGCCATTTCTTTATATCCACGAGGTGACCGTTACTCATAAACCTATAAACGTTTTTAGGCAAGAAAAGAGTTTTGATACTTTATTCAAGACAGTATTGGTATTATATCTATTATCACAAATAACACAAATCATCGATTGTGTATTCAACATAAATGCGGACTTTTTAGAAGTGTCCTTACGGGCTGGCAAATGTTTTTATCGCAAAGTACAAGTGTGTTCATTCTCAGTTCAAAATTATCATTCCAGTGCATTTTTTGGTGATAAAAGCACTTTTCGGTGACGAATTAGAAGAAATCATAAATTGACTTAAAATGTGTCCTTCGTACCTAGATTAATAATTTATGAATAATAAATCCGTGGCAGTTCTTTTATGTTTTTGTAGTATTATATCTTCTAAAATATTTCAAGACCTTGTGTTATCATTATCTCTTAATATATCTTGATTTCGTTGAACCAAACGTTACATAGCATTGCATGTAATATGATGACCGATCTCAAGTCGAAACAAAGTTGCCAACGCAATAATTCACATCGATTTGTCCAAATGTCCAGTACAGTTCGATCTCTCATTTGTGTGGTCAAAATATCTGGATTTGAAATACGAATTCGGAGGAGAACATATAAATACAGTGATAAGGTATTAGAGGAATTTGTGGTGAGCAAGCTCCAGCTCCAGCGATCGTCACGCTTCAAAGAGCACGAAAGCAAGTGTTCTACTGCAGTATTGAGACTGCGCTGTCAGCAAGCGCTACATGTCGTCAATGAGTGTACCATAAGTGTACTTCTACCAGTGCACGATAGCCACGATAGTGGTGCTTTTCAACATTTCCTAGTCTGCCCTAGCGTTATCGTGTAATAATTGATGTGATTGTCCAACAAGAAAGTGCAAGCGCTCGCTCAGCTCAATCAATGGCACCTCCTATCAAGCCGCTCGCTAGCGGCTGCCCACTTGCTTCTGTGCTTTGAAGTTACTATGAGATCTTGAACTTGATGGGATGGCCACTCCGCCAGCCCGCTGGCGGAGTGCCAATGCTTTTGGCCGCCAGGACAAAGCGAACGCTGCTGCCGCCCACACGCATATCTTGTGATGAAACTTGCATGGTTGGGCATGTGTGACTTGAAGAGGCCGTTCGTGCGCGAGCACTAGACACAAATGCTACTGCGCACGAGGTGGTGCAAATATGCGCGCTCGTGAGCGACGTGAAGGGCGAGATCGCGTGCTTTTTTGTGAAGGATTGAATGGTATTTGTCAAATACTATTTGGTTGTGGTCAAATTCAACGAATTTGAAGGGTTTTTGATTTTCCGAGGCCGCACTGATAAGAGATTCGACTGTATTTTATCGCGTATAGATCGATCATATGTAACGTTAGTTCCAGGCTTCAGAAAAGTCGCTGACCACAAAACTCATTTATCATGACACTGAAAATCGAAAGTTTAAATAAATTTAACTAATCTCGGCGCTTGGTGAAATCTGTAGGTTTCGCTTGGTACATAATATGTCCAACGGGAAACTTTCGTATTATAATAACTGCGCATACGGCCTCCTGGTATCAATATTATTTGATCTAAATAACATTATTACATGTTGTATACAACTGAATAACACGATCCATGTTCCACACTCAAGGTTGCAAAAACACAGCCGTTCATATGTTGCATATGTGCATTTGCTAACCTCTTTTTGGCTTGTTTGACTTCGTGGTATCGAAGTTTGTGCTTTGGGGTCTGGGTTCGTTTGATCTCTTTGACTTGGAGACTGGGTGATAAAAGTATGGTTGGCTACAAGTATGAACAGTAAAGTAGTTCATTTACATATTTTGCACTGATTTGACCAAAATCTCAGGTAAGATTGGCGAATAATGGTAATATTGTTTTTGTTACTGTACCTCTCCGAAGATCTGCTAAAAATCATATTGAGGTCGCTAAACCGCTTTACCGAAAATAACCGGTATCATTTTAGATAATGTGCTTTTTAGGTGTGATAAATCGTAACATCTTCACATTAAGAATGCACATCCTTCATTTTGACAACGCTTTCACACGTTGGATTTCTCGAAGCGCTCCGAGGGGCATTGAATGTGAGCGTGGACGCGCACTGGGTGTGCCTGTCAGCGTCGAGACCAAAGCTCGGGAACAACAGGACTTCGCACCTCGTTGACAGGTCAAACTGTCTGTGCGTGGGTAGAGACGCTTTCCGCCCCATCAGCGGCACATTCAAAGAGTACCATTTCACAATGACAAACACAGTGCACGTTGTGCTGTCTCGCTCACTCCTACCTATTTACTGCTGCAGACCCCGAGCCTTCGTCTGTCGCGGATTCCACTTACCGAGTACAAGTAGCCGCTTCTTCACGCCAATTGAGAGCTCTGTTGTCTCCGAGATCGTGGGCTGGCGCATACGATACTCCTCAACGTTAGTACACCCTTGAAAAACGTGGAATACCCACCACGACGGAACCGAGCGGCATCGAAAGCTGCTAACCCACCGTGAAGAGCCCGCCGGCTCGCTCTGATTCGCCGCGAGCAGCCGTGTCGTTCTTCTGGTGCAAACGCTTCATCACTGGACTGAGCGGCCGCGCTCGCCCCGCGCTGAAGTCGCTGGCGCTGTCGTCATCGCTCGCCTTCCCACTGCCGTCGACCGAAACGCTCCAGGATGTCCTCGCTACGCGGCAACCTCGGTTCGTTCTTGGCAGTCGAGGCGAGTGAGAGAATGACGAGATTGCAGACTTTGTCACCTGCAGTCTGTTCGCGTCTGTGATATCCTTCCACGCGAGCGCGTAGTTCTGCCAGTAGAAGAACGCGACACTCGTCAGTCGGCTCAAGTGGTAGCTCTCGGCTTGTGCGCGCTGCTGCCGAGCACGCCGCTTCGAGGCGATCCGCTCCCTCCACGCCAGCAGCACCCTGGCCAGAAATCTGCCCTCAAAGTTCTGCTGGAGATCTCTGCTCTGATGCGCGCGCTCCGTCCACCGCCGCCACGACCACCACACGACCTCGAGCACTCGAGAATCACTGAGCGTCGAGAGCTTCACCATGCACGCGAGCAATGAGAAGCGCTTCTGCCGTTGCATCTGCACGGCGATTCGCCATGTCCTCCATGCGGTGCGACACAAACTACTTGCACAAACTTGCTCAGCCCGCGCAACGCGGAGCTCGCGCTGCTCGCTAGCAGTCTTGGCAAACGCGAAGAGCGCGTTAAGAGTTCTGCAGCACAGCTGAAGCTCAGAGTGCTTCACTGCCGCGTGCAAGCCCTGTCGCCGCGCGACAAACCGCTTCCATTGTGTCCAGTGTGCGCGCACTCGTCTTGCACTGCGTGCATGGAGGATGTCTGCACACAATCGACCCCAGTCCCCATGCTTCGCAGCGACGAGTCTCCAGCTCACGAGCACTTTCTTGACTCGACTGCGAAGGAGCCACTGATCGAATCGGCTGGCGACAGCGTTCTTCACGCACCAGCGCCAGAGCGACAGGTGCTTCCGGAGACAAAAGCGCCGCCACAGTCGCTTGAGTCGCGACGCAGAGATGACGCTGTGCCAGCACTTGACAGCGCGATGCGTTCGCATTCGCGCAAGCACAGCCGAGGCGTGCGCTCTTCGCGCTTCCAGCGCCTTCCGCTCGAGAATGCGCTGATGCCAGCGTCTCCGAAGCCGCGACCGGATCAAGTGCGCCAGGCCAACGCCGAGCAGCTCGTGCTTCTCGTGCTGTTGGGTAAGGAATGCTCGCCAGCTCAGCCACGCGCGCGTCGCAGTTGTGCGTCGCCTCCTCGCCGCCATCACGATAACCCGCGCCTTGCGCACACGCAGCGAAAACGTCCACGCGTGCCACGCTCGGAGCGAGCGGAGAAGCCCCCGCGACAAGAGCGCTTTCAAGAACCGGCGTCCCCGACGCGCCGTTTCCACGAGCGCTCGCCAGTGCGCTAGAACGCTGGGCACTGTCGTGTCGTACCGCTTGTTCGCAAAGTACTCGAGCACAAGCCGCGCGCGCTTGCTCCTCGCATGGTGCGCGAGGAGGCGCTGGAGAGCGCGGCGCTGACGGAACCGCGTCATCAGACGCGCGTGATACTCCTTCTGCTGCCGCGCACAGCGCATGACGCACAGAAAGTCGTGCGTCCACACGAGCCAGTACTTGGTCACGAGCCGGGCGCTCTGGTACAGTTCCAGGCTCGCGCGCAGATGGCGCTTCTCGTTGACGACGAAGCGCCAGACTTTCCAGTGCGTCTTGACGCACTTGCGCTCCCGACGCGTCATCTCGGTGGCGACGATCGTCCACAGCTCGCGGTCGCGGAGTCGCTGTTGCTGGAGCGCGCGCAGACTGCGCACGGCGTCCCGCCAGCTGCAGAAGATCGTCAGCACTGAAAAAGCGCTACGCCGCTCGTGGAAGCGCTGGAGAATCCAGCGCACACGCCGGCGCGCGTCGCTCCACGCCTGCCAGAGCGCGAAATGGCGGTGCAGCTTGCGCAGGCGGTAGAACAACCGGGCGTGAAATGCGTGGCGCCACTGCTGCCAGCACGTCTCGGCGTCCCACTCGACCACGAAGCGCTGGAGCAGCCGCGCTTTCCTTGCGAGCGCGACTGCAACGGCTCCAAGCGCGAGCTCCTCCTCGGAAGCGACGACTCTTAGAGCCTCCAGGCTCGAGTCGCTTTCTTCTGCTGAACGACTTGCGACTCCATCCGCTGTCTCAGTCGATGGAACGAGAGCGATGCTTGCACTGGTTCCTCCGAACGGGAGCAGCATCCGCTTCAAGCGCTTGCGGTGGCTCGCGAACTGTCTCCACAGCAGGAAACGGAAGCGCACGTGGCTGCCGTTCGCAGCGCTGCACAGGATCTGCTTCAAGCGCCTTTGGACGCCGCTCCGGTGCTTCCAGCCTAGCAGACACGCGCGGAGCTGGGCGTGGCTCTCTCGCCTTCGCGCGCTGCGCTGGAACGCGCGCACTGACCGCGCCAGCGCGACAGTTTTGCGCCAGGCGAGGAAGCATGCGCCGCTCCGGCGCCTCTCGCTCGCCCCCAACAATGCTTCCACCTTGCACAGCACGACGAACCTACGCCACTGCAGAAGCGACCGCTTCGCGAGTCGTGAGGCGCACAAGCGCGTCGCCTGGCGATTCCGCTTGCTCGTTGTGGTGAACGTCGCCCACGCGCTCCACGCTGCGCGAGATGACAGTTGCGTGTACATAGCGAGCGCGTTCGCCACCTTCCGCTTGAGTTCGCGTCGACGGTGGGTGAACTCTCGCCAGGACAAAAACGTCGTCCGCTGGACCGAGTGCTGGAGCAGGTGCACGTATGTCGCGAGCTTGGAGCGGCGGCTCTGCACGTCCGCGACAGCACGTCGCCACGCGCGGAAGCTCCGCTCCTTGCGTCGATCAGCACGCTGGGCACTGGCGCGCTCGAGCGCGATGCGTGCCCGTCTCTGGCTCGCTGCGTGCGCGCGGAAGCAGCGCAACACGGTGAGCTGTCGGTGGCATCGCATGCGAAGCAGAACGACTCGAATCTTGCCCTTGTCCACGCGAAGTTTCGTCGCCGCCTTGCGCCAACTGTCGAACGCTCGTCTCGTCGTCTGCGTGACAGCGAACCCGCGCGACAGTATCACCATCGCTCGCCGCATCTTGTTCGCCACGACGAGTTGCTTCCACTGCTGGAGCAGCCGCATGTGCGCGTTGCGTAGGTACGCCGCCTCGATCGCGCACCGGAAGCTCGTGAGCGTGCGCGTGCTTGCGCAAAACGCGAGCCACAGTGACCAGCAGCGCTGCATACGTCGTCGCTGGCCGGCTCGCTCGACCACGAAGAGCTTGCGCCAGCCGCCCCACGCTCGCAGTGCCGTCAGTGCGTACGACGTTGCCATTACGACTGACTGTCGCCGCCGCGTCTCTCTCGCATACCGCACTACGCTCTGCCAGCGCGAGAAGCTCCGGTACTCTGCTCGGAGCCTCCACTGGAGCAGCACTCTGCTTTCGACAGCTCGCAGCTGGAACAAGCGAGCCACTGCTCGTCTCCAGTACTCGACTGCGCCCTTCAGCGCTCGTGCGTCGCGATGCTCCCCTGCAGCCAACAAGTCGTGCTTGTGCTGAATCTTCAGCGCGTGGTACAGCATGAGCGTGCGCCACGCCCGTCGGAGGAATGCGTGCTGCCACGCCAGCGCAGCCTTTGCCACGCGACCCGCGCGAACCCTCCTGCTCTGAACGAACCGGCGCCATGCTCGCCAGGTCGTCGGCAGCAGCCTCCGCGTCGTAAAGTGCTGGCTCGCGAGCCGCGACTTTCGGGCGGACGCTGCGAACAGCTGCCACCGCACGAAAGTGCTCGCGACGTGCTGGTCGCGCAGCATGGCAACGAAGCGCTCCGCCTTCTCGGTCGCAGAGTTTGCGCGCCGGTGCTGAGCCGCGAAGCGCTGGAGCGCTCGCAGCCCTCGCTGGAACGCGCGGTAGCGTCCAAACGCACGCGCATCGCGCCGCATCGCAGCTCGCGCGCGAGCGTAGCAGCGCCACCCACGCAGCACAGCCGCCGACGACCGCGCGTCGCACGTTGCCGACAGCACGCGCGCGATCGCCGCCGTCTTCCGCTTGCAGGTTGCCCACTCCCGCCAGCCTCGGAGCGCAGAGCAGAGCAGCAGCACTTGGAGCCGCTCGGTGTTCGCTTGCAGCTGCTGCCTGTGGTACTTCACCGCGCCCGTGAACTCGCACCACGAGCGCCAGCATGCCCGCGCTGTCCGTGCTCGGTGCGCCGCCACTGCGACCGTGACCTGGAGGCTCGCAGTTCGGGTCGAGACTGCAAACTGCTTCCAGACGCCAACAACCGCGCTCGCGAGCCGCGCGCAGCTCACAGCGTAGAGCTGGCGCACAATACTTCGCTGCACGCGACTTCTCCTCGCCAGGCGGCGCCACGTCGCCAGGTGACGCTGGAGCACGCGCTGCGTCCTCCAAATTACAGCGCGCTGTCTCGCAGCCACGTTCGCGCGCGTGTTTGCGACGAACACGCCCCATCGTTGCCAATACCGCACGAGGTTGTTCGCGACGAACATCGTCGCGACCACGCGCTGCCGCTTGACAAGCACGACGCGAGAGCCCCAGTGCGTGAAGAACCGGCGAGTCTGAGTGAATTGCCACAGCTCCAGCGCCTGCAGCATCTGCGCTCGCTCGACGCGCACACCGCGTGCCACGCGAACCCATGCGTCGAACACGCGGGCCTCTCCGAGTCGCCTCCAGCGCACGATCACGCGCTTGAGGGAGACACCGCGTGCTCGATCCGAGCTGCGGTTCGAAGCCGACGTCGTCAGCACTGACGACGTCTTCGCCACTGACAGTTGCCGCCGAAAGTCGCGGATCGCGACGAGCAGTTGTCGCTTGCGGGCGTGGGACGCTGCCCACGTTTGCCATGCTCTCGCCAGCAGCCGCTTATGGCAGCTCGCGCGCCTGACGTCTTCACAGATGAGAATCTTCGCCATGCGCGCATGCACCTCGCACCCGAGCCACTCGCTCAAGAACGCCTCGTGCGCCAGCCTCAGCTGCGCCACCTGCACCTTTGCCTCTCGTTTCTGCGCAACAAACTCTCGCCAGCCAGTGTTGAACACTCGCGCCAAGAGGCTGTGCTGCTTCGTCTGGGCGCTTCTCCTGGCGCTGCGAGCACGCCTTGTGGCCACGTGCCAGCTGCGCAGTACGCGGATCACGAAGTTACGTTGTCGCCGCGACAGCACTGCGTCTCGGAGAGCGTCGGCGGAGCAACGAAGCTGTCGGTGTCGCCGCCAGTGGCTCCAACACACCCGAGCTGTTCGTGTCGCCGCTTGCTGTGCGACCAGACGAGATCCGCTCCGAAGCCTCTCGCTGTAGGCCGCAAAGCGCTGCCACGCTTGAAATACTTGCCGCTTCACGCTGCGCTGCTGCTGTCGGAGCCTGACGCGTACTCGAAGGCGCCGACGCGCGAAGAGCCGCCACGCTGCCAGACACTTCGCTGCCTGGTCGGTCTTCCGCAGCAACTGGAAGCGCGAGCGGATGCCCGCCGCCTGGGTCCGCTCGTGGTCGATTCGCTGCTTCCACGCGTTCAGCGCGCGCAAAGCCAAGCGGTTGTGCAGGCGCCGCAAGAGCAGACAAGCAGCCAGCTCGACACGCGATAAGCGCGTCCAGGCGTCAAACGCTCGGCGAGAGCGGCACAAGCGCCAGAACCGCGCGAAGTGCTGCAGTAGACGCAGGCATCGCGCTGCTCGTCGCCAAGCGCGGAGCACGCGAGCGCGCGTTAGTCGCGACCGGAACGTGTCGGCCCGGACGACGGCTCTCCGTCGCACGCAGCAAAGCTTTCGGTATAGGGTCCACGATGCGAAACAGCGCAGCTGCGCCTGGTTCCTCCATCTTTGGATAGCCAGCCGCTGCTGCTGGGTGTCCGCGACGAGCACCCGCCAGGCTCGGAACGATCTCGCCTCACGCTGGTGGCACAGCAGTCCGACTGCGTGGGCGACGGCTGCGCGCTTGCAGTAGCTGGCGCGTACGAACCGCTGCCATCGCGTGAAGTGGCGCGGGAGCATGGAGAAAACCCGGAAGACAAGCGCCTTTTGCTCCAGCTTGCGACGCAGTTGCCGCCTGTCGATGAAGAGCAGCCAGGTTGTGAAGACGTGCTGGAGGCAGACGGCGTGCGAGAACGTCACAGCGCCGCGGAGCGACTCGTGCAGGCGTCGGCGAAGTCTCGCGTGGTGCGTCCACCGCGTGACGCATATCTCGAGTCGGAATGTCTGGAGCTTGTTGGCGCACTCGCGATGACTGCTGCGTCTCCGTTTCTGGGCGGCCACGAGGTGCTTCCAGGAGGCGAGCGAAGTGGACAACGTCCCTCGGTCACACAGACAGGCAGCCGCGCGTTGGATCTGCCGGATCCGCTTTGAGCGAACTGCCGCCTGGCGGAGCTTCCACAGCGCCTTCAACCCTCTCCAGCGCTGTAGCTGGACACACCGGCTCTGGAGCGTTCTACGACGCTGTTGCTGATTGCGTCTCCACTTTCGCCAGGTCATGACTGACGCGTGTAGCAAGTGCTGATCGTAGTGAGCGCCGGCTTGCGTCGACAGAGTCTTCAGCCGCGCGCACTCGTAGTGGAGCAGCTTCCACTGCTGAAACGAACGCTCGAGCCTGGTGTGGTGCCGCAGACGCACGCAGGACTGAAACGAGCGCGACAGCTTTCTTCTCGCACTCGCGTGCTGACACCAGAAAGCAACCGCGCGCCGCAGCTTCCTGCCCAGTAGCTCCGTCGCCGCAAGCTCAACTCTGCGTTGCTGCTCGTGTTTGGCTGCCCGGTGTGTCTTCCACGCACGAAAGATCGTCTCGAGTGACTTCTCCTTACTCGATGCCAGAATTCTCGCAAGCAGCCGGCGGTGGTCACGGCGCAGCCGCCAGTGCGTCTTCCACTTGAGGAATGAGCCCTGGACACGCAGGTTCTGCCACCGAGAGTGCACTGTCGCCACTTGGTCCGTTTGCTGAACTCGCTTGGCGAATGCCTGTCTCCAGGTTTGCCAGCAGCTCTCGAGACAACGCGCTCCGCGCCGCTTCTCGCAACTGACTCTGTGGGTGGCCAGCATCTGCTCCGCAGCCGCGTATCGCTCCCAGCTCCGCACTGCACGCCGTAAGCGGAGGCGCTCCAGTTTTGCCTGGATGTGCATAATCCACGCTCGCTTCCGCTGCGTCTGAGCCCATAGGCGCTGCCACGAACGGAAGAACCGGCGACGGCGCCAAGCTTCCGCAACGTGGTCGGCCGCACGCGAACTTCTCTTGGCTCGAAACACCGCAGCCCAGGTCGTCCACGATCTGCTGAGCAGCCCTGTCCGTGCAACACGCTGCGCGACCACGCTGGCTCTGCGGCTCCTTTCGGCGCTTGCTTGGGCGAACGTCCTCCAGCGACAGAAGCCAGCAGCCAGGACCGCGGTCGCCTTGCGCGCGCCCAGATTCGCTGCTGAGCACCGCTGACTCTGCTTGAATCGCACGTTGCTCGCGAGTGCCACCCAGCACGCCTCCAACGACCTCGTCTCGCGATCCGAGAGGATCGCTGCGAGGACGTCGGCGTTGCGTAACTTTCGCTGCGTGAAGACGCTCCACGCCGAGCAGCAGAGAGCCGTCAGGTGGTGCTCGTGCGCGTTGCCGACCAATCGTGCGACGTGGAGCGTTTGCGTCGCCGTCCGCCACGCTCTCCACAGCCCGCGCTTCTGCACCTGTCGGATCCGAGTCGTGAGTGCAGCGTCCGAGCGCTCGGCGATCACAAAGTGGGATCGCCAACACGCAAAGACAGCGACCACGAGCCTCGCCTGCCGTCGCGCGACGGCGCGGAGCACGAGGACGCCACACGTGCGCTTTCCTTCTCTCCAGACAGCCCATGCATCGAAAGCTGCACGAACCACTCGCTTGCCATGTCCGTGGCGAGCGAGCGCCACCCCGTGTCGCTGCGCTTGGCTTCGCACCACGACCGACCTCCAGTACTGAAGAACGAGGCGCTTCGCTTCCGTCGCGCTTTGGCGCTGCCAACTGCTAAGCTTGATCTTGACGTTGCGCTCGTGATCAGAGTAGCGCCGCCAGTTTGCCCAGTGCGCTGCAAGCACAGCTCGTCGACGATGACGACAGGCAGCGTGAGCAGAGAACTTCTGCTCCTGATGAGCAGCAGTGTATCGCCTCCATATCCTGACCGCACAGCGTTTCGCTGTTCGAGCCATAAACTGCGTCGCCGCTCGACGCAGCGCGAGAGAGCTCCTCCACTCGACGAAACAGCGTCGCAGAAGGTGCTGGTGGTACACTCGCGTGGCGTCCCGTGTCTCGCGGGCAGTACGGAGCCGCAGCCGCCAGCCGCTCAAGCACGAGCGCAACGCCGTCCGGTCGTGCCGCTGGCCGACCCACGCGCTCTTTTCGCGGAGGCAGCGACGCACTTCCGTGTGCAGTGCCCACTTCCGCAGACACGCAAACGCCCAGTCTAGCGTCTGCGTGCGCTGTCGGATCCTCACTTTCACGAACAAGAGCCGCTTCGTGCGCGTGTCCTCGCTCCAGCGATGAACGATTGTCCGCAGTCTCCACTGGTCGAGACGGTGTGCGAAGCGGCGGATCACCGAGAGGCTGCCGGTCGAATGGGGCGACATGCGGCGCAGCACTGCGGTCGGCAGCGCCTCGCACTCGGTGCGGAACGGGTAGGATTCCGGGAGCGTGCGTCGAACCCAGCGGAAGAGCGTGAGCGTGCAGACCGGAGGCATGGGCGCCTGACTCATGCGCAGCGCCAGCAGCTTCTGGCGCTTCGCGACCCGGTTGATTGCATGAACAGCTTTCCAGTTCTCGAACGCTGTTGTCATCACCTTCAGATCCTTCGAATCGCCCTCAACTGGCGCCTGAGTGCGCTCTGCATCGCGAGTCCTGTGGCGAGCTGCGACTGACCGGGAGCCTCGATGAGTCTCCACCTCTCGCATTACACTGTCGTCGCTGTCGTCGCCACGCTCCATGCCGTTGATCTCGAGAGCTGCTCGGCGTTTCTCCGAAGGCGCGCGACTGAGAGATCGACGGCTGGAAAGCTGTGTTCGTCTTGAGCTATCTGCCAAAAACGCCACCGACGCATCGCGGGCCGCGTTTTGCTTCGGTGTATAGGAGTACCGGCCGCTATCACTTGGGCTCTTCACGCTGCTGTCGCGGTCGTAGGAAAGCATGTCGCTGAACAAATCTCGATGACTCGGGTGCTGCTGTGGAACCGCCGGCGCCACCTGCGCCGCTCTTGGCGCCCCTGAGTGGGTTGGTTCTGCCAGCCGCTGTCCCATTCCTACTGCTTTGGCCGCCAACGAGGACCTCGCCACCGCATTCACAGTCACCTCGAAGGCGTCGCTCTCTGACTCCATCCGTCCACCCTCACTCGCCATCAAGCGGAAGTCTCGTCTATCGTTTCGCGAGCTTCGCTGGAGCTCAAGTGCGTTTTCTTTGCTGCTTTGCTCGCTGCTGGCAGCTGCAGTTAGCAGTCGCATGCTCCCCACGCGTGCGGGTCCGCCCTCGAGCCGCTGGAGCTTCAGCCGCCAGTCGGGCTCTGGGTCGAGCGCGACCACGAGCAACAGCCGTCGGCACTCGGCGGCGTCCAGTGGCGACGCGCAGCGCCGCTCGAATACTACGTCTGCTGCCTCAAGCAGCTG
>SMMQ01002633.1:67439-83945 GCA_008271595.1 [Pythium] brassicae (nom. inval.) | reverse complement strand
CTTTTTTTCCCCCCCCCCCCCCCCCCCCCCCATCCCGTCTTCCTACGACTGGTGAGTGATTACGTGAGCGTGCGCTCGCGCCGCATGACGCTCTCGTCAAACTTGACAAGGAAGACCGTCTTGTCCCGCTGGCCGGTGGCCGCCTCGACAGCGTGCGCCGACACCTGCGCCGGGAAACCGCTGCTCGTGAGCACGCCGCGCACGACGCCCGCAATGTACGCGGCGCAGTCGAGCTGCCCGAGGTCCGGCGGCACGGAGATGAACTTGTTCGTCAGCGGCTCGAGCTCGTGGATCATGTACTCGTCCTCGTTCTCCGTGCTGCGCTCAAGCGCGTCCGCCGGCTTCCCGAACAGCGCCTTCCAGCACGTCGACACGATGAACTGCGGAGAAGCGTTCGCCCCCCAGCGTCAATGAGTCAGTCCCCCCCTCCTCACCCACACTCTAACCGCACCAGTGCCCGATACAAGGCGCACAGCGCGACCAACCGACCAACCAACCAACCGACCTGCAGCATGTTGATGAGCCGCGTTTCCCGGCGCCCGGGCTTCTCACGGTGGCACAGCAGTTCGATCACGCGCACGCCGACACCAAAGCCCGCGTCGTCCAGCCTGTCGCCTCCCCGTGCGAGCCATCAGCACCGCAACCACGTGGCGACACCGCGTATAAGCACGCTCGTGCGGAGCAGCACGCACCTGCTCTCGAGGTCCGAGATGTTCTGCACGCGGCTCTGGAAGTACTGAACCATCTCGGAGAAGAGGAACGCGAAGGCGCTCAAGCTCACCTGTGGATGCGTGTGTGTGTCTGTGCGTTAGCACATCGAAGGATACGCCAGTGTTGTCGGGAGAGAGAGGGGCGCACCTCGCTCTTGCCGCGGCTGAGCGGCCGGTCGAGGATGTGGAGCTTCGTGGCCGCGAGCCCCGTGCTGCGGCGCGGCTCCATGCTGCTTGTCTGTTGATGGCGAACCTGTCGATCTTGCTTGAGCAGATGGAGCCGCACAGTTTCTTCTTCCAATGTTACACTTGAAAGTCGCGAATACACCATGTAACAGTGAGAATATCGGAATTACCGACACTTTGCAACAGCGATAGAGGAACGTCCCACCCACTCTGACTTCTTCACTCCAGTCCGGTTGTCGGCGTCATCACATCACCATCACAACGACAGCGAGCGAGCGAGCGACCATGGCGGACGCGCTGCTGCACTCGACCGCCGTGTACCTCTACGCCTACGACCCGCAGACGCGCGCGTATGCGAAGCTGAGCGACGCGGTCGTGGGCTGCGCATTACTGCGCGAGGGCGACGGCGACGGCGATGGCGACGGCGCAGTGTCGGACGCCTGCAAACTGCTCTTCTACAACGCGCAGAAGCAGCCGCTGCTGCAGCTCACGCTGGCGACGGCAAACGACGCGCCGGTGTGCACGCCGCAGCAGGACAACTACGTCACGCTCCGCGCCGCCGACAAGTTCTACTCGATGCGCTTCAAGGACGCGACGGGCGTCGTGGCGTTCCTCACGGCGGTTGCGTTCGCCAAGGCGCAGGCGCTCGTCGTCGCGGCGGGCGGCGCGTCCGCGACCGCACCGGCGGTGCTTGTGGACGAGCTCGCGCTCGGCAAGGAGGACGCCAAGAGCGGCGGCCGCGGGCTCGCGCCGGGCGACGTCGCGGGGCTTGCGCTCACGGTCTGGCGCGGCCGACTGGGGGCCGACGGCTTCTTCACAGACAACCCGCTCGACATCGCAACGCAGCGGGCAGCGGAGACCGTCGTGCGCGACGGGGACCTGCGCCGCGTGCGGCTCGTCGAGGGCGGCGCGAGCGACTCGGACGCCGACGCGGACGACCCGCTCGCCACGGCGCTGGCGACCGAGGGGCTGCTCGGGATGCACAAGCACGCCAAGCGCCTCGTGACGGTCGTCGCGCCGCAGACGCAGCAGTGGTGCATCGCGTCGGTCGAGCTCGTGAAGGTGAAGAAAGCGACGCGCGCGAGCGCGAGCGCGAGCGCAGGCTCCGCCGCCGCAGTGCGGTTTGCGGCCGCCCAGGAGGCAGAGGCGTCGCCGCAGCCAGCGGCCGACAGCGCCGCCGCCGTGAACGAGGACCTCGTGCAGCGGATGGCGAGCTTGTCGCGCGCCGGCAGCACGGGCTCAGGGCTGATCGCGAGTCTGAGCGCACGCGCGGCGCCGCAGAACAGCGGCGGCGAGAGCAACGGCGCGTCGCCCAAGCGCCTATCGTTTGCCGAGCTGCAGGCGACAGTGGCACAGACGTACGTGCCCGTGCTGCTGCCTGGCGTGCAGCTCCCAGGCGAGCGAAAGCCGTCGGCCGCGCTCGGCACTGTACATGAAGAAGAAGCAGCAGCACCAGCAGCAGCACCAGCGGCGGCGGAGGACGCGAGCGCGTCGCCGCCTCGCCAGTCGCTCGCAGCGAAGGTGCTCGCGCCGCTCACGAACCCGTCACGAGCGCATGAGTCGTCGGCGCCGACGCCGTCGATGGCCTCGGAGATGGAGCGGCTGATGCAGGAGCAGTCGGACTTGGCGCTGCTGCGCCAGCAGCTGGAGGAGAGCAAGCGGAAGCTACAGGACAGCGACAAGGACGACGCTGCTGACGCGCCGGCTCAGAGCTCCAGCTCGAGCTCGCGTCCGCTGCCTGTGGGGCTGCGCCACCCGCTCGGTGTCGATCAATCCCGACCCGCGAGCAGCCCCGGGTCCTGGCAGAGCTCTCTCCCGTCCTCTTCGGCCTCAAGCACGTCGCTGGCGCTGCCGTCCGCGTTCAGTGGCACAAGCACAAGCCGCTGGGAGCCGCCAGGGGTCGATCCAGTGCACACGTACCAGCCGCCGCCGCCGTCGTCGTATCTGCCGACGCCGTTCGCGTCACGGTCGCTCGTCCCCGCGCAGCCGACGGCGTTCCCGTCGTCGGGCCTCGCGCCGGGCGGCGGCGGGGCGGTGACTGAGATCGAGAGCGGCGTCCTGCGGCTGCAGCGCGCGTCGACGTCGATCGAGTCAACGCTGCAGGACGTGCAGGCGAAGGTCGACCGGCTGCTGAACGCGCAGCAGCACGCGCTCAAGGCCGGCCGGTACACGACGTCGTCGTCGTCTGCGCTCTACAGCTCGTCCGGGCTGTCGTCGAGCGCTGGTGCGTCGCATGCAGCGGCGATCGCGACGGCGGCGGGCGGCGCGTCGTCGTCGTCGTCGTCCGCGATGCTGCTGAAGAACCTGGAGAAGGCGCTCGCGCAGCGCGACGAGCTCCAGGAGCACAGCAGCCGGCTGCAGGCGGCGCGCGAGCAGCTGGAGGCCGCGGTCGAGGACCTACAGGGCCAGCACGACGCGCTCGAGCTCGAGAACCGCCGGCTGCTCGACAAGTTGCAGACCGGGCAGCAGCTCCAGCAGGACAAGGCCCGGCTCGAGCTGCGCGGCGTGCAGCAGCAGCTCGGCCACGCGCAGCAGCAGGCGCTCGCGTACCAGGAGGAGACCTTCCAGCTGCGCCGCGAGCTCGCGACGCGGGACGAGCAGGCGCGGCAGCTGCAGGACGACGCGCGCAAGCAGCTCGAGGCGCTGCGCAGGCAGCTCGAGGCGCAGGTGCGCCAGGATGCGCGCGAGTCGTCGGTGGAGACGACAGCGCTCCAAGAGCAGCTGCAGGAGATGGCGGCGCAGCAGCAGCGCGGGGCCCAGGAGCGCGAGGCGCTCGCGAGCCAGCTCCGCGCCGCGCAGCAGCAGCTCCATGACGAGCGCGCGCGGTCCCAGGCGGCGATCGACGCGCAGAGCGAGGCCCAGGAGCTGCGCGCGCAGCTGCAGCGCACCGTCTCCGAGTCGCGTGCGCTCCACCAGCAGCTGGCGACGTGCGGCGCCGAGAAGCGCGCGCTCGAGGAGCTGCTGGCCGCGGCGGCGCACGAGGCCGCGCAGCTGCGCGAGAGCGAGCGCGAGCGCGACTCGGCGCACGAAGCCGCGGCGCTGGGCGAGCTGCTCAAGGAATTCATGAACGACCTCTACTTCCACTGCCAGGACGCGTTCGACGACGACGCCGAGTTCACGGGCAAGGAGGTCGTGATGGCGGTCCGCAAGATCCTCAAGCAGAACACGATGGACATCCTCGCGCGGCTCGACGCGTTCTGGCAGCTCCAGGCCCAGAGCCGCGGGCGGTAGAGAAGGGAAGGGACGGGACGGGAGAGCGTGGCGGCCGCGAGAAGGGGATCGCGGCGAGTTGCCAGGAGCGATTCATAAAGACGACGTTGCGGTGTACAGAATTCATACTATACGAACGATACCGCTACAGTACGTGGAGCTCGGCTGGTTGGCAGGGTGAACTCAACTTGACTGTGGCCAGCAACGCTACTACTGTATGCTATCAATATCGGACATTCAACGTCTGCCTGTGCGACTCGGCTTCCAGTCAAGACACGGTCGTCGGCAGGGATGGAAGTGCTGCTCGTCGTGGCCACGGACGGTGGTTTGCTGCACGCCGAGGCAGTTCGGCGCGCGCTGCGAGAGTGTGCGTTCGTTCGTATGCGCACATAAGTGGAGGTTGCGTTGGTTGGTTCTGATGCTCGATCGCAGCTTCTCAGGAGCACATTGAAGTCCTAGACCAGCTGCCAGAGGTGCTTCAGTCTTTTGGCAACGCTGTTGGCTGTCCTCTCTGCTCGCGCCGACTTGCTGACCTTCTCGGTTGCTGCGTGACTCTACCAGCATCCACACCAGCTTCGCTCGAACCAACTCGTACGACAGCCAATGCAAACTCCCTCGGCCTGCGAGGTTTGTGTGCGTCTGAATACGAGCGTCGACTCTGACAACGACGCTGAGTGGATGGATCGACAGGTGATCTCTCAAAAGCAGATGAGCGCCGCGAGCCTCGCGTCCGCTCTCCACAGCACTGAGCGCCGCCCGCCACAGGAGATCCCGACGTCTCCACCAGCGTCAGCGCGAGCTGACGAGGCGACGGATACAGGGCCTCTGCTGAGGAGAATCGCCAAGGTAGTCAGCCAGCCCGTCTGTCGTACGTGTCATGCCTCGACTCTCGCGGTCGGGTGCTCCTAACAAGCTGCCTTCGGTCGCCAGCGAGAGAAGAAGATCAGGGCGCTGGCCGCCGAGGCGGAGGCGCTGCGGCACAAGATGCAGACCGCCGTGCAGCGCGTGAAGCACCTCGAGCTGGAGCAGGAGCAGTTCTTCGACGACGTGCAGGAGATGAAGACCCAATACGACAAGTGCGTCCGGAGCTGGTGCCCCGAGCTATCTCCTCCCTATACGCTACCGTACTCTCACACACCCAGCCCGCCCACGTGCTGCCTCGTTCGGCAGACTCTCACAGCACCACCAGCACATCATGTGGGAGTACCTGCCGGCGAAGGACGCCGACATGGCCGCGATCCCGCGCCTCGACAAGCACATCGCCGAGTCGGCCGCGAACATCGGTCAGTACCCGCTCCAGGACGTGCTCGGGTACGGACAGTACGCGACGGTGTATGCGTCGTCGGCTCCGGAGGCGCCGGCGCTCGCAGTCAAAGTGATCGACAAGGACAAGCTGACCGACCTCGTCGCGCTACTGCGCGTGAACGCCGAGATCGCGTCGCTGCGGGACCCGGGCATCGCCGGGCACCCAGGCGTCCTCGCGGTCAGGGATGTGATCCACACGCCGCGGTTCATCTACTTGGTCACGGAGCGCGGCGGCCGGGACCTCTTCGAGCACTTTGGCGCGCGCCACGACGGGCTCGCCGAGCCCGTGGTCAAGGCGCTGATGCTCCGCGTCGCGCAGGCGGTGCAGATGCTGCACCGGCACAACTACTGCCACCGTGACCTCAAGCCGTGCGTCTGCGTCGCTCTAGTGGCGCTGGTGGTGGCGGTGGTGGTGGTGCTGCTGTCTTGCGGGCTTCTGACGAGAAACTACGCGTGGTCGCGTGTCCAGTGAGAACATCTTGTACAACCCCGGCGGCGCGCCAGAGAAGCTCGTGCAGCTCATCGACTTTGGGCTGTGCACGAAAGCCGTGACGCCGCAGGACCACATGCTGCGCGACTTCTGCGGCAGCCCGGGCTTCTTCGCGCCCGAGATCCTGCTGCACGAGTGCTACGACGGCCGGAAAGCCGACGTCTGGAGCCTCGGCTGCATCCTCCTCGAGGTGCGCGGCGCGTGCGGTGGACGGTGGCTGCGTTTGTGTGTGTGTGTTGATCGGGTCTCGCGCGCTCGCTCACACGAGCTCTGCCTCGGGCGGTTGGAGCATCGGCAGCTCGTGGTCGGCAACTCGCTGTTCGTCGCGCTCTGGATGCCCATGTACGAGATCGAGGTGCTCAAAGACCGCGAGAGCTTTGCCGAGTGCGTCAAACTGGTGCGCGTGCGCTGTCGTCCACCATCGCGTGCCACTGCAGACGCTCAGCGTTCAGCTCATGCGTGTGCGTGTCGCTCGTTCGTTGCAGGGACTGGCGCACATGCGCGGGCACTGCGAGAGCTCCAAGTGGGTCCACTCGGCCGCGCTCCGGCAGCTGCTCTTCGGGATGCTGAGCGAGAAGCCGCACGAGCGCTTCTCGATCCACCAGATGCTCGACCACCCGTGGCTCCGGGACGCCGACAGCAGCAGCAGCAGCAGCAGCCCCGTGCGCGCGGCCTCGCCGTCCAGTCCGGTGCTCGTGCGCCAGCCCCTGAGCCCCGGCGCCGAGCCGCAGCCGCACGCGAGCCAGCGGTCACCGGCCAAAGCCAAGGCGCACTCGACATCGTCGGCGTCCACGGTGTCGCCCTTCCCGAGCGACGGCAGCCCTGGCGACGCGCTCCGGATAGGCGCCGTCGTCCCACGACCGCTCTCAGCCGAGCCTGACGGCGCGGCGGCGGCGGCCTCTCACGCGGCGCCGCCGTCGCGTGCGCGGTCGCCTGTGGCGAGCGTCAAAGTGAGTCTCCCGAGCCTGTCGCCAGAGAAGCCGGTGGGGAGCCGCTCGCCGGAGAAGACGTTCGCGAAGCGCAGCAACTCGCTGCACCAGGCCGAGTGAGCGAGCGATGGGGCGTCGACCCATTAACAAGCGAACGAAAGAGAGAGAGAGAGAGAGAGAGAGAGAGAGGGCGCGTCTATTCCCTACGCTCGTCTATACGCGTCAAGCAGCAGCAGCAGCAGGGAGGGGCAGCGAGTGCGATGTCGCTGCGCGCCCCTCGGCCGCATACTGCGCTCACCGCGTGGTCTGCGCCACGGCGGCGAGCAGTGCCTGCGCCTCGGGGAAGCTCTCGAGCGCCTCGACCTCGGCGCGGTGGCCGGCGATGAACGCCTCGAGGTCCTGCGCCGCCTCGTGCAGCCGCGTCTGGCAGTCGGGCAGCATCATCTCGGTCTCGACGAGCACCTCCTCCTGCTTGCGCACGTCGTACTCGTCGCGGCCCTCGGTGCGCAGCTTCTCGATGCGCTGCGCCTGCGCCGCGTGCTCCTTCACATAGTACTCGAGGTCCTTCTTCACTCTTAGAGGTTGCGAGAGAGTGAATGTCAGCGCCTCCACGGTGAAAACGAGTAGTGAGTGAGTGTGTGTGAGAGAGAGAGAGAGTCAAACGGCGCACCTGCGCAGCGTGCCCACTTTGATCTTGAACTGACGCTCCGCCATGGTGAGGAGAGGATGAACGAGTGAGTGCCTGCGTGTGGGCTTGGGCGTGTGTTGCAAAGTGAGGCCTGCCGCTTCGGTTGAAGTACACCCTTTCTTTTGTCACTAGCAAAGATACAATTGGTTCAGTGTGATACCGCATTTCGTAGCAAGATGTCTATCCCGTGTTTCGAGTTGCGCGTCCCGTGTTGTATGTCCCGCATGTCCCATCTTTATAGTGTATCGTCCCCCGTGGAACTGTCAGACATACAAAGACAGCGTGTTCTCAAGTCGCAGCTCGAAACGACTGGATGTGCAACTTCGACGTGGGTCTAAACTTTATGCGTCTACTGTCCGTCCCTCTTTTGTGCGGCTGCGAGTGACTCCTGAAAAGATGCGGCTCGACGCGGTCAGGAAGGCGACGAGCGCCGCCTTTGCGCGCGGGTCGGCGCCCCTGCGTGCGGCGCTCGCGCTGGAGGCAAGTCAGCGCGAAGCTGGCAGCCGCAGCAGCTGGCGTTCGTTCGCGGCCTTTGCGGTTGCCGGCTCGGCAGCTGCGGTTACTCTCGCGAACACGGACGCCGGTGACGCGCAGTGCGAAGCGAAAGTGACGACGGCGCCCGCCGCGCGCGAGGCGCAGACGCAGGCGATGCTTAAGGAGGTGGTCGCGAAGCTGAACCGCATCGAGAGCGCCGTGGCGAACCCGAAGCGCCACCACGACGGCTTCAACGGCGGCGTGGACGTGGTGCTCGGCGCGCAGTGGGGCGACGAAGGCAAGGGCAAGCTCGTGGACAACCTCTCGCAGACGTACGACGTGATCGCGCGCGTGGCCGGCGGCGCGAACGCCGGGCACACGATCGTGCACGACGGCAAGAAGTACAAGTTCCACCTCGTGCCGTCGGGCATCCTGAACCCGAACGCTGTGTGCGTGATCGGCAACGGCGTGGTCGTGCACCTGCCGAGCCTGCTGCTCGAGCTCGACGAGCTCAAGCGCATGGGCGTGGACTACGAGGGCCGCATCCTCATCTCGGACCGCGCGCACCTCGTGCTCGACCTGCACCAGGAGATCGACGGACTCAACGAGCTGCGCCGCGGCCGCAACAAGATCGGCACGACGAAGAAGGGCATCGGGCCGGCGTACTCGTCCAAGATGCTGCGTAACGGCGTGCGCGTGGGCGACCTGCGCTACTTTGACGACTTTTGCGAGAAGCTGCGCGACCAGGTCAAGTTCTACAAGGACAACTACCCGGACCTGGACGCGGACGCGGACGCCGAGATTGAAAAGTACCGCGCGATCAAGGACCACGTGCTGGGCTTCACGGTCGACACGATCGAGTACCTCAACAACTCGTTCATCGCGGGCAAGCGCGTGCTCGTCGAGGGCGCGAATGCCACGATGCTCGACATTGACTTTGGCACGTACCCGTACGTGACGTCGTCGAACCCGTCGATCGGCTCAGTGTGCACGGGCGGCGGCATCTCGCCGAACCGGCTCAACGGCATCATCGGCATTGTCAAGGCGTACTGCACGCGCGTGGGCGAGGGCCCGTTCCCGACCGAGCTGCACGACGACGTCGGCCGGCACCTCGGCAGCGTCGGCGCCGAGTTCGGCACGACGACCGGTCGCCCGCGCCGCTGCGGCTGGCTCGACATCCCGCAGATGCGCTACTCGAACATGGTGAACGGCTTCACGGAGCTCAACCTGACCAAGCTCGACGTGCTCACGGGCCTCAAGCAGGTCAAGATCGGCGTCGCGTACTGGCACAACGGCAAGCGCCTCGGCGGCATGCCGTCCAACCTGCAGCTGCTCGAGGAGTCGGTCGTCGAGTACGAGGTGCTCGACGGCTGGGACGAGGACATCTCCAAGTGCAAGACGTTTGAGGAGCTGCCGCTGAACGCGCAGAAGTTCGTGCTGCGCGTCGAGGAGCTGCTCGGCACGCACATCAAGTGGATCGGCGTCGGGCAGGACCGCTTCGACCTCATCACGCGTCCGCACCCGCTCGAGAAGGCGTTCAACGCCACCTCGTCCGAGACCTTTTAAGGTGAACGCCTGCGGTCTCCTGGGAGGGAAGAGTCGGATATCTTCAGTGAGGCGCATGCGGACGGGTCTCGTGAAGCGACGGCCATTGAGAAGCGAACGGGGTGAGTGTCGAAGGAGCGGATGGATACCCGTGGTCGTTGGTACCGGACAGGCAGGGCCGGACAAGTTACGCAACCACTCAGTAGCTAATGTCGCCGACCGAATGAACACACTTGCCACATCCCCCCTATTTCTCTCGGAACGCCTCAAGCTCACGAGCCACTTGCATCGTTAAACCACAAGGTCGACGGCCAGCGTACTACTGACTCACAGCCAGCTAGTTGCTACAGCAACTGACCCACCCAACTGTTCTGTTTGTCGTGTGTGTGGTACAAGTACAGTACTTGAAATCAGCAACAACTGTTGAAAGTGAACCTAGCTCCGCTGCTGGTGCGCAATACGAGTCCATGGAAGTCATCGCAATGGGCCCATTCGCTGGCAGCTTTGTGTGACAGGAGCAGCCGCCACACAGCAGCGGCGTCCTCAGTTGACTCGCGAGCGTGTGCAACAGGGTTGGTGCCTGTGCCGCGCGTGGATATTTCCCGTCCATCGGCGGCAGGGAGCGTGCAACAGAGACCAGAAAGTTTCTCCGTGGTCTCTCAGCCGCGCGGGTCTCCAACACGGACAGAAGGACTCCGCTCTGCATCAAAGGCTGGCCAGGATGCATGTGTGTGTGTAGAAGTGGAGGGCCAGGTGATTGAGAACACGAGGAGGCAGAGCCCGCGATGGCACGCGACAAGCTTTTATGGAAGCAGCGGCGGTAGCAACCTCACTCGCACGTCCAATACCAGCGACTGGGCTTGCGAGCGGAGGAGGCGGCGAAGGACCCTCCTGGGCGTCTCTAAGACACGTTGAACGCCACACACAAGATGGCCGACACCACCAGAAGCAGAAGCTGCTCGATGGGACCAAGAGCTCATACGACAGCAACGCCACTGATCAATCAACCCGATGATCTCTGCCGTCGCATACTGTCCAGTACAGTATTTGCTGGTTCGAAAAGGCAGAATAATGTCGCTTCTCATCTCCGCTGACGTCGCCACTCACGCTTTCCAACCGAGAAAATCGGCGCATGTGCTGCTGTTGTGGTGGGCACTCGGAGATTCTCGCGCCCGCCTTCGCTCGTGAGTCGCCGCCACCTCCTGCTACGCCAAGAGCTCTCGCGCCCGCCTAGGCCTCCTCGTCGTCGAGGCGGTGGCGAGCGCAGTATCCGGGTCTGGCTTTGCGGTGACCAGTGCTGTTCTCCCTCGCTCCCTCGCTCCACTCAGCGGCCATGAGCAGCTCCGTTGGCGCTCACGCTCGCTCTCCATCCGAGGTGTTCACGCTCTCGCCAGCAGAAGGCCACGCGCCATTTTATACAGAACCGACGCGCAGCAGCGCGAGGAGGCGGAGTGGCTACTCTGTTACCAGCAACAGCAGCGCCACCATGTACACGGCGCAGCCAGGATGCGACCTCTGCGCCGACACTCGGGAGCTGGAGCACGCGACCGACGCACGCCGCTCGCTGCTGAGCGGGAGCGCACGTGACTCCCGCGCCGAGCGGACCCCGCCCGTGACGCTCGCGGCGATGCAGGGCCGGCTCGACCACGTGCGCCACTGGGTCGAGCACGCGCACTGCGACGTCGACTCGCTCGACTTTGTGGGCACCACGCCGCTGCAGCGCGCGGCGCTCGAGGGCCACGCCGACACGGTGCGGTACCTCGTGCAGCGCGGCGCGGCGCTGCAGACGCGCGTGCTGGACACGAAGGACACTGTGCTGCACCTCGCGGCCGCCAAGGGCCACGCCGAGGTTGTGCGGCTGCTGCTCGGCGGTGGCGCGCACCTCGAAGCTCGCAACGCCGACAACCTCACGCCGCTACTCGCGGCGGTGCGCGCCAACCACGAGCGCGTTGTGCACGTTCTCGTCGCGAACGGCGCGAGCCCGAGCGCGCTCTGCGCGGTGGACGGAGGCGACGAGGGCTCAGCGCTGCACCTCGCGGCGCAGTACGGACACCTCGCGCTCGTTCACTTTTTGCTCGGCGTCGTCGCGCTCGACGTGAACGAGCGCACGCGCCGCGGCCGCGCGACGCCGCTGCACGTGGCGGCGCGCCACGGCCACGCCGAGTTCGTCCGCTTCCTCACCGCCCGCCACCGCGCGGACGTGCGCGCGCGGGACGCCCGCGGGATGACGGCGCTGCACTACACATGCGACTACGCGTACCACCTCGAGCTGCCGCTCGCGCAGCACGACGCGGTCGAGCGCCGCCACGTCGAGGTCGCGACCGCGCTGCTCGCGGCAGGCGCCGAGGTCAAAGCCCGGCGGCGCCGCGACCGGGCGACGCCGCTGCGGTGCGCGGCTGTGCGCGGGCACCTCCGGGTCGCCAAGGCGCTACTCGAGCGCGGCGCCCGCGGGACCGCAGCGACCAGGTGGCTCTTTGCGCTCTTCTGGTGGGCGCGCGAGCCGCTCAAGGTCAAGTTCCTGCTCTCTGGCGGCACCCGGAGTTGTCGCCGCGCAGCAGCCGCCGGCGTCGGCGACGACATGGTGGCGGCCGAGAAAGACGAGCGCCCCGCTTGTCGCGACAGTCTGAGCAGCTGCGGCACGCAGGTCGAGAGCCCCACGGCGACGGCGCCGCTGGGTCCGAGTCGACGGGCGTCGTCGTCGTCGTCGCTGCGGCGCCGCGGCCGCTCGGAGCTGCACGCCGCGTGCGTCGACTGCGACGTGGTGGCGCTCAGCGAGCTGCTCGACCCGACCCACGTCGACGACGCGCTGCTGGAGGCGCGGACGCACCCGGACGGACTCACAGCGCTGCACCTCGCAGCGCAGAGCGGATGGATACGCGGCCTCGTGGCGCTGCTCGAGGCCGGCGCACACGTGGACGCCGCGGCGACAGCGAGCGGCGCGACGCCGCTGCACTTCGCAGCGGAGCGCGGCCACCTCGCGGCGCTCAAGCAGCTCGTGGCGCACGGCGCCAGCGCCGACGCGTGCGACCACGCGGGCGCCACGCCGCTGGTTGTCGCGGTCCGAAGCGGCCGCTCGCGCGCGCTCAAGCTCCTGCTCCGCCACGGCAGCGCCGCAACCCGCTCGCTCTCGCAGTCCGGACGCGACAACCGGAGCAGCTACGTCGACCTCGGCGCGCTCGCGTCGCGTAGCGAGGCCGCGGTCGCGAGCCGCCACGAGGAGCACTTGCGCGCGTTCGACCCGGCGCGCACGACGGCGCTGCACCTCGCGGCGTTCCTCGGCTCTCTCGAGCGCGTGCGGCAGCTCGTGTGGGACGGCGAAGACGTGGACGCGCGCGACCAGGACGGCGCCACGCCCGTGTGGCTCGCGGCGCTCATGGGTCACCTCGACGTCGTCGCGTTCCTCGCCGAGCAAGGCGCGAACCTCGACGCCGTGGCGAACAACGGCGCGTCCGTGGCGCTCGGCGCCGCCGAGTTCGGCCACCTCGAGGTGCTCGCGTTCCTCACGGGCGACGCGACGCCCGAGTTGGACGGGCAGCGCCTCTCGCTGACGCGGCTGTCGCTCCAGGACCACGCGAGCGAGACCCGCTTGTCGAGCGCGTGACGCGAGTATTTTAGCTGATAATATTCAGACACGTCTGATCGGGTCTGATAATATCCGGTTTTACCGGTATAGTATGCAATACCTTGCCAGACAGACAGTCCTTTATCGCCTCGCAGAGACTCACTTGATCCCGAGCAGCGCCTTGCAGTCCTTGCAGTACCACTTGCCCGTCGGCTGGTCCGTGAGTCCGACGCATTCAAAGTGGAACCACTCGTACTTGCAGTCGTCGTTGTCGCAGCCCACCATCTGCCCGTACGACACGCGGCGGCAGTCGCAGTAGATCGGCTCGTTCGGGTCGATCGGCAGGTCCTCCGCCACCATCGGCAGCGCTGGCGGCTGCTCCGGCCATCGCACAGCACAGAATGTTTACGTCAGAAAGCCGATGCTCAGCCAGCCCTCCCCCCCCACACACACACACCACAGCCACAGCCAATCAGCACCACGCACCGCTGCCGCAACTTCGATCGACGCCTCGGTCGCCGACCGCTTCCTGCCCGTGACCGAGCCGGACGAGCCGCCAGCTCCGTAGCCGCCCGCCACGCTCTGTTTGCTGCTCTTGTTCGTAGACACGGTTATAGCCCCCACGCCGCTGCTCTGTGAACCCGCCATGCTCGCCGCGCCTCTCTCCGACGTCCTCTCCCCTGCGCCGCCCGCGCTCGCGCTCGCTGCCCCCGTGATGCCGCTGGTCCCGTGCCGGCTCTTGTGCTTCTTCGGCGCCTTGTCCTCCTCGAACTCGCCGCTCTGGCGCAGCAGAGCTGCGTAGGCCTCCAGGTCCTGGTCGAGGCGGCGGATGTGGTGGTCTACGACGTCGTACGACTGCGCGGCGATCGCGATCTTCTCGTCGAGCTTCTGCACCACGCGCTGATGCGTCGTGTGCAGCCGCTCGAGCGCCGCGTCCGCGCCGACGAGCGCGCGCAGCTCCTGCTCGTCGGGCTCGCTACGCTCCGTGTCGGCGCAGCGCTCGGCCACTTTCTTGCGCGCGGAGAGCAGAAATGCCTTGTGTGCGCTCTTGAGCTCCTCGATGAGCGGGTACGACGTCTTTTGAGCGACACGAGCAGGCAGAGAGAGAGAGAGTGTGGGGTTTAGAGGAGGAGGCGGCGCGCGATGTGTAGAGAGACGCACCTTGTCGAGCTCCCGCATGAGGTCGAAGTTCCGCTTGATCTCGGACGGCAGCATGTACATGCTCTCGAGGTAGTCCTCCAGGTACGTGCCCATGCTGGCTGGTGAGAGTGGCTTCTGTGCACCGTGGAGCCTCGCGTCTTACGGCAATTTCGTCCCAATTGGACGAGTTGTCGCGCGTGGTGCACAAAACCCTCAAAGACTGGGAATATAACCGTTTGCGAATTTCATGCTCGATATTCAATCGCTCTGATTGGCCAGTTAATTACCACACAAATAATTGGGTGCCACATGTATCGTATTCCTTTTCTTCGAGAAGACGACTTCTTATTGAGGGCAAACCTGTTTCATGATTTAATATCCGACACGCCTTAGCAATTCAGGGGGACAGATTATAATCTAATCAGCTTATAATATAGAATATGCTAATGAGTAGGTCGGACTTTTACCACTCAACAAAATACAAGATGTCGAAAACCCATTCACGGGCCATTGTTGAGGGAGTGTCTGCTCGAAGAAATGGAATACGGGACCGGTATGCGCATTTATCCGTATTTTGTGGTTGTCAGTAGAGAGTCTCCAGTCTCCAGTGGAGACCATCCAAGTAGGGTTCTAAAGAACCTGGGTAATTTTGGGGTGGTGGGTGGGTTTACAAATTCGCGCGGGTGGGTGGGTTAAACAAGCAGGGGGTTTTGCAGATAATTTAATATATCTTCCTTTCACTATTAGGTCATTTGTAAAATATACATAAATGTCATAAATTTTAGAACGACATGAAATCCAAAATGGACATTGCCAACAAGAGCTTCGACGAGGAGCAGCCCAACCACGACTGTGGCTTGAAGTACAACAAGATATCTCGATTTGACTAAAGTTTGTGTTGGATGGCGTGCATTCGTATTGAAGCTATCTTTTAACTCCCAGTCGCTGACTCAAGGAGGCAAGAATTTCCGACGGAAAAAACACATAATAAATTCTTATTCGATTGCAACAACATCTTGCGTCCGTCATGTCTCCTTAATGACGGAGGTATGGACGCACCTGTTTGCAACCTTAGCAAAGCATCAGCAATTGAATATTATTGTATCTCCGAATCTCGAAAGTTGCCATTTTAACGTGTCTGTAAGTATTGTGAGAACCAAATCGGACTGAGTATCTGCTAATCTCTAGATATTAGACTGTGATTTGTATTAAATCCGACGGTTAGCCGTCGATTTACAGGCACTGTGCCCAATAGTCAACCTTAACTAATTTAATTATTTGCAACGTAATAAGATTCATGTCAAGTGTTTAAAGCTCGGTGTTTTTTACTCTGAGTGAGCAAAGTACTAGTACATGTAAGAAATCACACAAAGACCAGTGTAACCAACACAGGCCGCAGCCCCATTGACAACTCCGCGTTCTTTTAAGAGGACGACGTGATGGAGCAAAAAGCACCATGCATTCCGTGTTGCCCCAGCTGAGCCGTCGTGGTCATAGTTTTCGTGTGTTATACTGTACATTACTTTTGAGATTCAATGCCGCATGCGTTTATTTTGCGTTGAGTCGAATTGAAAAGTTCAGCATGTATGCATGACGTGTCTTTCACACAGAATCTCTGCTATCAAACCCTTTCATATCTGTTGCCCGTTGTTCAAATTTAGTTGTGCGAAGGACCCACCTCGAAACACAAGAATCAGAATGTTTACTGAAATTTAGTGATGACACAGTTAATATTCTATTATGATAACTGAAAATTCTTTCATAATAGATGATGAATGTTGGAAATAGCGCCTTTATACATTGCGTGCCAAAAATTTAGGGACAGGGTTTAAAAAATCAGAAAATGGTTGATTTTGCCTTCAAAAATGCGTTTGCGAGCGGGATTTTTTAGAGATGATAGAGCGCGACGCGATCTACTTCGTGAAGTATTTTGAGCTAAAAGCGAGTAAGTGGTCGCTCAGGACGGTAATTTGAAGTGACAGTCATTATTCTAGGACGCGACAAAATGATAGGGACAACTAGGATTGGACGCACTTCGGAGGACAACCAGCGCGCGCGAACGCGCGTGACCGATGCTTTTCATTCGCAGTGGCGTGTGTTAGAGGCGCTAGTACGCTATTTTGGCTCACTTGTTGCGCACAACAGCGATGCAGCGATCAGTCACGCTGCTGGTCAGGTTGGCCAGGTCCTCGATGGTGATGTCGTCCCAGGCAGCTCGCACAGCTGCAATGAGGTCAGCTGCGTTGCTGTACTAGCGACGGCTCTTA
>SMMQ01002633.1:47180-60926 GCA_008271595.1 [Pythium] brassicae (nom. inval.) | reverse complement strand
GGGGGGGCGGCGAGCCGCGCGGCTCGCCGCCTCGTCGCACCGCGCGTGCTGCTCCTGGACCGCCAGCTGCACGCCATGGTGCGTCGCCATGTGGTTCGGGTGCCCCGACACGCCGTAGTCGTCGAACGTGAACACCTGCAGTGTCGCCGTCGCACTTGTGAGCCAGCCAGCGCCCTCCCTGGGCTGCCTAGGTCGTCCACCACTCACTCACTCGCTCCCATTCTCAAGCGAACGCTACGCACCGCGCTGATCTCGTACTGCTCCACGTACGCGAGCACGATCTCCGCGACGCGGGCGTGCGGCCACTGCGTGCGCATGCCGTCCTGCAGCGCGGGGTCCTCCACCACGCGCACGTTTTCCGGTACGAGCCCGAGAAACGCGCCGCACGTGTGCAGTTCGCGCTCGCGGACGGCGCCGAGCCCGTCAAAATCGCCGCGCGAGAGGCAGAGGAGGTGCAGCTCCCACTCGCGCGGCGTCGCGACCGCCAGCGAGTGCACGAGCGGCAGGAAGAACATGCTCTCGTCGTCCGGGTGCGCCGTCACGAGCAGCGCACGTTTGGTACCAGCACTGGTATCAGCATTGGTATCCTCGACACGCTTCGGCCCGCTAGCTCGCGCGGCCACGATCAGCCCCGCGACGAGCAGCAGCGCGTTCAGAACCAGCAGGAACGTCTTGAGCATGTCCAGGAGGTCGCTGCCGAAGTCGCCGCCAGCGACGTCCACGCCGTGTGTTGTGTCGGGCTCGCGCATCTTTTCTGGTATTGAAAAAAAGCTCGATTTTGCATTTCATACTGAAGTACCAACATTGGTATCAGGGAATCACCGCGCACGCGAGCAGCTCCTCGTAGCGTGCGCGGTAGGCAGCGGCGATGTTCGCGATCTGCGTGTTCGCGTGGAACTCGAGGCTCTCGATGTGGCCGCGCAGGCGCTCGCTCGTCACGTCTGCAAACGCGCGCGAGTCGAGCAGGAAGAAGGCGATTGTTAACGCTGCCAGCACTGCGCGCAGGCGACCAGCGTACTGCCTGCTCGTCAGCGGCTCGTGTGGGTCGTCGCCGATGCTCCAAATATACGGCGTCACTAGCGAGAGCCCGTCGCCCGCCACGAAACTCGCTTGCAGCGCTAGGTCTGCAATGCAATTGCAGATGCCTCCGAGCGCGAACTCGGCAAGCAGGCAGCTGGACGCGCTGGAGAACGGGCGCTTGCTGGCAGTGTGCCCAGCGCTGGCCTGGCTGTCGTCGTGGGTCGGGTGGAGGTCGCTGTCGAGGAGGTCGAGAAAGAGGTCCATGACCTGCAGGTGCGCGAGCGCGGCGTAGTTGATCGGGTCGTACGCAAAATTCGCGAGGTTCGCGACGATCTCCTCGCGCCGCAGCGGGTGCACGCTGCGCTGGAACTCGTCGACGAGCTGCTGCAGGTACTCATGGCGCGGCGGCGCATGCTGGCCCTGTCGCGCCTGCAGCCGTGCGTGACTTGAGAGCATCGGCGCGAGGACAGACTGGGTGAGCAGCTCTTCACAAAATGGTCCTGATACTGATACTGATACCAAAAATGCCAACGATTCCGATACTTGTGAAGATCCGAGTCCTGCCTGGACCTCTTACTGTCTCTGCCCGCCAGCTCTCGGTCGAATGGTGCGCTCACTCAGTCGGAGCCAGGGACGAACTTGGCGTACGGCTTGATCGGGTTCGTGATCGAGCGGCACATTGGGTTCACGCACGCCGGACACTTGAGCGGGTACTGGGGCGAGTGCAGCGTCTCCGAATCCAGGTGCTGCTTCACGATGTCCGCCATGGCCGTGAACAGCTTCGGCTCGTCGTTCAGCGACGGGCAGCGCTTGAAGTGCGCGATGCCGGCCGCGTGCGCCTCCTCCGCGTACTCAATGTCGATCTCGAAGAGCGTCTCGATGTGGTCGGACGTGAACGCGATCGGCACCGTCAGCACGTGTCTGGAGCATCAAAACCCAACAGAATATGGTAAAACCCATGTCACAGAATATGGTAAACCGCGCCTGAACCAGCCAACGACGTACTTGCGTCCCTGCTCGCCGAGCCCCTTGATCACGTTGCTCGTGCTCGGCCCCATCCACGGGAGGTACCCGACCTTCGACTGCCACGCGAGGATGTGCGCGTTGCCCCCACCGAGCGCCTCCATCACGCGCTCCGCGGTCGACGCGATCTCCTTCGTGTACGGGTCGCCCCGGTTTACGACGTTCATCGGCACCGAGTGCGCCGAGAACATGATCACGACCTTGTGCCGGTCCTCTGGCGCGAACTGCGCCAGTCCGAGGCGCACGCGCGCCGCCACGGCGTCCACGTAGCCCGGGTGCGTGTTCCATCTAGGAGGGGCAACAGCGGCTCGTGAGCAGGTTAAGAGCCCCCCCCCCCGGCTCTGGCGCCAGCCACGCGCTTGTCGCACGCACCTGTCGATGAGCGACCACTTGAAGTCGTCCTTCATGTCCAGGCGCTCGAGCTCGCGCCAGAGCTGGTTCATGCTCGAGCCCGTTGTCGTGCACGACCATTGCGGGTACTGCAGCCATTCCCACACAGACACACACAAACACGCGCGTTAGTTCTCGACCGCGCGAGTCGCGGTCCGTGCGCAGCTGAGCGGACGTACCTGCGAGAACGCGATCGCGCGCGTGACGCCGTCGGCCTTCATCTGCTTGAGCGCCGCCTCAGTGAGCGGGTTCGCGTACCGGAAGAACACGTAGTGCTTGTGCGGCGCGCTCTGCGTGTCGCGTTCCGGTTGCACGTCAGGTCCCCTTTGCTTACGCCCGCCCGCAGCCACACACACACACACACACATGCATACGTGTATACACTCCTGTATACACCCAGAAGCGCACCTCGGGACGGATCTCGTCGAGGATCCGGCACATGTGCTCGCCCTGCACGTTGGTCCACTTGAGGATGGGCGAGCCGCCGCCGATGGCCGCGTATTGCTCCGTGATCTTGGGCGTACGGCGCTTGGCGACCCAGGGCCCGACGAACGGCTGCGCGCGGCCCATGGGGATGATCTCCGGGTCCGTGAAGAGGTTCGTGAGGAAGCCCTGCACCTCTGGCAGTGTGGACGGGCCGCCCATGTTGAGCATCGCCACGGCGGTGGGTGCGCGGCGCGCAGCGGTGGAGGCGGCCATGGTCGTGCGGAGGAGGCGAGGGGGAAGAGGAGGCGAGGCGGATCGTCGGAACGGAGGTGCTCTGTTGTCTGTGAGGCGATGAAGCTTCGGAAGTGATCTTGAAAGTCGGCTGCACCAACAGGAGCACTGGCTAAGTACGAACACAGACGGAGCACGCTTTTCTCCAGTTGTACTGGATATTTGTATGGAAGTGCGAGAATCGAGCTCACAGTTTGTCACTTTTGGTCCAAAAGGTCTTTTTGCACTGCGCAAGTTCAGTTTACAGCCCAGACAGATTGGTGTCGGACTCCACTCGATCCGAAGGCATCGCTGTGCTGAGGACCGGAGACTGACTGAGTAGGAGCGCCAGTAGAACAGGTCGGCGCTGGCTCGAGCGGGTGGTCGGTCATACCCAGCGTCCAACGAACGTCCTCTCTCGGCCATCGTTGTCCGACCACAGTACCCGCATTAGTTACTGTACGTACAAGTGGAGTTCATCATTCAGTATCAACAGGAAAAGAAACTTAATGCAACCATCAACAGTTCCCGTACGACAGTGTAGAACAGTTCTACACTGCAGTACGCGTCTTGCGGTCTGGACGCTCGACCTCCACGCGATCAAAAGTATTCACGGATGTTGAACGCGCCCAGGAACGAATAGTAGCCTGGCGCACCCTCGCGCTGCTCCGCGAGCGCGAACGCCCGGAGCTTCGCGATCAGCTGTATCGTCGAGGGCCGCATCGACGGGTCCGGCGCGCACGCGCTCGCGATGAAGCTCCGCTCGGGGGCCCACATGTCATCCGGGAACAGCGGCACGAGCCGCCGCATCACGCTCGACGTGAGCTCGCCGCTGCCCTCACGCCGCCACAACGCGTCGGCGGTCAGCGCCTCGAGCGCGCACATCGCGATCGTGTACGCGACCGTCTTCGTCGTCCCCCGCTCGCCCCGCTCCAATTCGGGGGCGGACCAGTCCACTCCCGACGCGCTTCGCTGGTACATGCTCGCACCGAGCGCGTCGACCTTCATGCGGCCGTCGGTGCCCACGCAGATGTGCTCGGCCCGGAGCACGCGGAACGCAATGCCCTGCTTCGCGAGGTACACGAGCCCGCACGCGATCTCATGGATCCGCTGCCAGAACCGCCACTGGCCGAGCTTCCGTTTCTCCCGGAGGAACGTGAGGAAGTCGACGCTCTGCATGCGCTCAGCGACGCCGCGGAGCTCGCTCGTCGACGCCGACGCCCCAAGCAGCTTGACCACGTTCCGGTGGTCCAGCGGCAGACACCGCTCGACGTTGTGGACGAACATCGCGCGGCTCGCGCGATACGTCGTGATCGTGACGTCCAGGCCGGCCCAGTCCCCGGCAGAGCGCATCTGCGAGAGCGGCGTGCTCGGGTCGCTGCTGAGCACGCTGCGCTCGACCCAGAGTGCGTGCGGCGGGATGTACCACCGGCGCGGCTGCAGGGGGGACGTGCACGGGATCTCGAACGTGTCCAAGAAGCCCTCCATCAGCGCCACAACGCGCGGGGCGAGCGCGTCGCCGCGCACTTGCAGCGTGTGCTGCAGGACCGACGCTGCCTCGAGCGGAGTCTCGGCTCCCAGCAGCGTCGGCTCGGGCCCCGTGAGGTCGCGCTCAAGCTTCACTCGGGTGGCGGCGAAACTCTGCAGTAGAGCGGCTTCGTCGTCGACTGCGTCGTCTCTAGATGTCGACGGCGGGGCTTCCAGCTGCGCCGGGTCCTGCGGCCGCGAGGTTGCGCGCCACTGCGCCAGGGCGCTCTCCGCCTTTGCGAGGCTGTCGTGTACGTCGCGGACGCGCGCGAGCACGGTCGGGATCGCTACGAGCCGCGCGGAGATGCTGGCCACCGAGCAGACGTGCCGGAGGCGCGCAACCGCGAACAGGTTCTCGACGAAGCTCGTACGCAGGTCCTGCGACGGCGCCATCGGCACGTCCTCGTAGAGCGCGGCCATACGGTCGGTCATCCGCGTCCAGAGCGGCTCGAACTCGTGGACCTTTGGCCCCTGCGCGCGCAGCATCCGCAGCGACAGCGCCACGAGCGACTCGGGGGCGTCGCCCGCGGGCTTGAACGGCGCCAAGCAGCCGGCGGCGGCGAGCACGGTGTTCGGGTTGACGCCGCGCCAGTGCGCGGCCAGCGTCAGCAGCGTCTCGCCGTCGGCCGCCGCCACGCGCGCGGACGCGCCGGCCTCCAGCAGCACCTGGACGATGGCGTGGTGGCGCGCGCGCGCCGCGCTCAGCAGCGGCGTGTTGCTGTCCGCGTCGACGCCGTTTAGAAACACCTTCGAGTCCGCATCGCGGTGCACGGACGAGGAGCTCTGGGCGGCCTTGCGTCGCGCCGCGTGGTATTGGAGCAGCATCTTCACTACCACCGTGTGCCCGTGCAGCGCGGCGGCGTGGAGCGCGGTCGCGCCGTTCATACAGCGCTCAACCGCAACCGCGCCGCCTTTCACGAGCAGCGTGTGCACCACGGCCATGTGGCCGCGCGCAGCGGCCGCGTACAGCGGCGTGTCGCGGCACCGCCGTGGCCCTTGATTGTTATGCGCGCCGCGTTCCAGGAGCGCCTTAACGATGGCGTTGTGGCCGCCCCGCGCGGCGACGTACAGCGGCGTCCAGCCGTTATGCATGGCGACCTTCACGTTCGCCTGCTTCTCGAGCAGCTTGGCCACGGTCGCGTTGTCGCCTGTGAAGGCCGCCGCGAGCAGCGGCGTCGCGCCGTTCGCTGCGGGCTCCTCGATATTCGCCTTGCTCGCCAGCAGCGCCTTGACGACGGCCGCGCAGCCGCTCAGGCTCGCGACGTAGAGCGGCGTCGCGCGCAGCTCGTCGTTGCTCGCCGCGTGCACGAGCTGCGGCGCGGCCGCCAGCAGCCGCTCGGCAATCGGCCTGTCGCCCACCCACGCGGCCAGGTGCAGGCTCGACCAGCCGTCGGCGTCGACCGCGGCGGCCTTCGTGCCCCGCGCGAGCAGGATCGCCACGGTGCTCAGGTGGCCGCGTGCGGCGGCATAGTGCAGCGGCGTGCGTTCGTGGCGGTCCCCCGCGCTCACGTCGACGTCCGCGCCGTGGCGGCAGAGCATGTCGACCATGGGGCCGCTGCCTAGCTCCGCCGCGAGGTGGAGCAGCGTCGCGCCTTCGCTCGTGCGCTCGCACAGGATCGCGCCGCGCGCAAGCAGCGCCTCCGCCGCGTCGACGCAGCCCATCGTGACCGCACGCTGGAGCACCGCGGTCAGCGCGGGCGACGGGGCCGGCGGGACGCGGCCCAGCAGCGCGGTCATCGCGGCTGCGCGATCGCTGGCGCTCGCGTCGTGCAGCGGGGTCTGCCCGTTCGAGTCCACCGAGAACGGGTCCGCGCCGCGCGCGAGCAGCAGCTGCACGATCTCGACGTGGTTATTCGTCACCGCCAGGTGCAACGCCGTGCGGTTGTTCGTGTCGACGCCATCCAGCGGCGCGTCGTGCACCAGCAGCAGCTGCACGACCGCCAGGCGCCCACTCTCCGCGGCGCAGCAGAGCGGCGTCTTCCCGCGGTCGGTCGCCGCGGCCGGGTTCGCGCCGCGCGCGAGCAGCAGCTGCACGAGCTCGACGTTGCCGTGCGCCGCCGCGTCGTGCAACGGCGTCTGCCCGTCCCGCGCCACGACGTCGGCCTTCGCGCCGCGCTCGAACAGCGTCGACACGACGTTCGTGTGGCCGTGCGCCAGCGCGCTGAACAGCGGCGTCCGGCGCATGCGGTCGCCCGCGTTCACGTCCGCGCCGTGCGCGAGCAGCAGCTCGACGACCGCGAGGTGGCCCTTCTCCGCCGCCTCGAACAGCGGCGTGCGCCCGGTTCTCTTGGCCACCGCGTCGACGGTCGCGCCTTTCGCGAGCAGCAGCTGCACCGCGTCGACGCGGCCGCGCCGCGCGACCGCGAACAGCGCGCTCGTGCCGTCCTCGTTCTTCGCGTCGACGTCCGCGCCGCTCGCGAGTATCATCTTCATCACCTCGAGGTGCCCGTGCTGGGCGGCGGCCAGCAGTGGCACCGCGGCCACGGCGCGGTCACCGCGCCAGCTGCCGGTCTGTGCCGCGAGCAGCAGCCGCACGGACTCGTAGTGGCCGTGCTCGGCCGCGACAAACAGCGGCGACTTGTCCTCCGCGTCGCACACGTCGGCGCGGGCCTTGGCCTCGAGCAGCTGCTCGACGACGTGCGCGTGGCCCTGCTGTGCCGCGAGGAAGAGCGGCGTCTGCTTCTTCGCGTCGCAGTAGTTCACGTCGACCTCTTCCTCCTCCAGCAGCTCTGCCACGACGTCGACGCTGCCCGCCGCGGCCGCCTGGTGCAGCGGCGTGCGCTTGTCCTTGTTCACAAAGTTGATGGTCGCGCCGGCCGCTATGAGCGCTGTGGCGACGTCGGCGTGGCCGTGCTCCGCCGCCAGGTGCAGCGGCGTGCTGTGGTTCTTGTTCGTCCAGTTCACGGGCACGCACGCGGCCAGGAGCACGGTCACGGCCTCCAGGCGGCCGCGCCGCGCCGAGATGTGCAGCGCGTTCCCGGCCTCGTGCCGCCGGAAGCTCGAGACCATGGCCTCGACCATGTCGCCGCCTTGGGTGATCGTGGCCTCCAGCAGGCTGGCCGGGTCGATGCCGAGGTCGTAGAGCGGCTTGCCGTCGGCGAGCAGCATCTTCGTGAGCGCCACGTGCCCGTGGCGGCACGCGACGTGGATCGGGCTAATCCAGTGCGGGTACTCGGCGCGCGCCTCGGCGCCGGCGTCGATGAGCGCCGCGGCGGCGTCAAAGTGGCCGTTGTCCGCTGCGAGGAACAGCGCATTCTTACCGCCGGCGTCTTTCATGTCCAGCTTTGGCCGGCCGAGCAGCAGCGCGCGGATCACGTCCGCGTACCCGCGCTTCGCGGCCGCGTGCAGCGCCGTGCTGTTGGCGTCCATGTGGTTCCGGACGTCCACGTCCTCGCCGAACTCGATGAGCGCGGCCACGGCGTCCGCGCGGTTGGTCCGGGCGGCATAGTAGAGCAAGAGGTCGTTGTGCACGACACGCGACCGGATGTACGTCGGCGCTCCGAGCTTCCAGAGAGCGACAACACTGTTGTTGAAGTACTCGTGGAGCTCCTCGGAGCCCTCGGAGGTCTCAACGATAAAGATCTTGCGCTTTGGCTTGCGCACGGCTGCCTTTTTCGGCATCGCAAGCTCTGCCACCGCGGGTTCCGCCATCGGCGCGGCGAGCGACTCTCCGTCGAGGGCGGCGATGGGGGCGGCTTTAGAAAATGAATGGTGGATCTTTTTATGACACGCCAGACAACAAGCGAAAAGCTAAAGTAACACACAAAGGTTCATTGTTACTTCCTTTGCATATCTGCGGTCTCAGCTTATGGAATGATTCTAAAGTACCATCTACCTCTGATTCCCCACTTTTTTTGTGAACGCCAGTTTGCCTTTTTTGGCTTTGCCGACTGTCCCCAAACCTGATCTCGCCATGCACGTCGCCGCCATCGTCCGCGCGCTCTCGTGCGTGCTCTTCCTCTGCGCGTTTGCCGGCGCCGCCGACGGCGCGGCCGTGAAAGCAGGCGCGCCCGAGCACCTGGTGGCCGCGGGCGGCGAGTGCGTGCGCCTCTTCCACTCCTCGGGCGCCGTCGGCTGCCGCTCGCTCTCGGACGCCGACATGGCGCCGCTCTTCCCGATCGCGTCGGCCGAGGAGCTCGCGCGCTTCGCGAGCGGCGCGGCCGCGCGGCAGGACAGCGGCGAAAAGTACGCGCTCGTGCTGCCGGAGGCGCTGCTGGGCGCCGCGGCGTTCGAGCCGGCGCTCGCGCGCGTGGCCGGGCTGTTCGTGTACCCGGACGGCGCGAACGCCACGTCGTTCGCGGCCGCGACGCCACAGGGCGCGGGCACCGTGGACGGCGCGCTGAACCCGTTCGCGGACCGCAAGGTCGCGTGGAACCCCGCGGGCACGGGACTCCTCGACCGGCAGCTGCCGTTCCCGGTCGTGCTGCTGCAGGACGCTGCCGTGGCCGCGCAGTTTGTCGCGCGCGCGCAGACCAACGTCCAGGCCGGCGCCGGCGCGACGTACAAGGCGTTCATGAAGTACTACTTTGGCCCGGCCGAGATGGACTCGCGCCGGTGCCTCGCGTTCCAGAACATCTACGGCCAGGACTCGCCCAAGTGCGACCCGATCGGCGGGCAGAGCGCGTGGGCCGTGCGCGGCGACCCCGCAGCGCGCGAGATCGTGCTCGCGATGAGCGGCATGGACGCCTCCGCGCTCTCTCACGTGCTCGCGCCGGGCGCGAACACGGGCGCGTCCGGGCTCGTCGCGCTGCTTGCAGCCGCGCACGCGCTGCGCGCGATCCCGGACGCGGACTTTGGCAAGCGGCTCGTGTTTGCTGCGTTCCAGGCCGAGAAATATGGCTTTGTCGGCTCGCGCCGGTTCCTCGCCGACCTCCAGCAGTTCCGCGCGGACCCGAAAGGCGCGTGCGCGTTCCCGGTCGCGGGCTCGGCGTCGCCGTTCGGCGCGAGCTTTTGCACCGCGCCGATGCTGAGCTCGACCGAGTTCGCCAAGCTCGCGCTCGCAGACGTCGCGTACGCGATCGCGGTCGACCAGGTCGGCGTGCTGCCCAAGTCGGGCAACTTCACAGTGCACGTGAACCCGAACACGCCCACTGTCGGGAACGGCTCGGCGACGCTCGTCGACGCGCTCGTCAAGGCGCCGTCGGCGGCGGCGGCGGTCGCGGTCGGCGCGACGAACGCGCTGCCGCCGACGCCGCTGCTGTCGTTCGTGAACGACGCCGAGTTTGGCAAGAAGGACCTCGTCAGCGCTGTGCTCGCGGGCTACGACAGCGCGTACACCAGTGCGGCGTACAACTCGCGCCACGACGTGTTCGAGTCGCTCGACGTCGCGGCGGTCACGAAGGCGTCGCAGGTGCTCGCCGAGGCGCTGTACCAGCTCGCAGCGAAGGCGCCGTCGAGCGACAAGCTCAAGACGATCCAGGTCGAGCGGGCGCTCGTGGCCGAGATGCTGCAGTGCGTGTCGGCTGACTGGCGCTGCGCGCTCATGACCAACTACTCGACGCCCATCGTGGCGACGCTCGTCGACTACCTCGGCATGCGGGCGACCGCGTGGCCGGCGTTCCAGAAGCCGACGACGCTCTACGCTGGCCCGCTGAACGAGAACCGGCACATGCTCGTGAAGAAGCTCAAGGCCGGCGGGAACCCGTCGTACTTTACGGTCTACAACCAGTCGTGGGTCGAGGACACAGACCGTGTGAAGCTCTTCCCGAACGCGTATGAGACGTTCACGCGCGCGTTCCTGGCGGCCGCGATGCAGGACGCGAGCGCGGCCAAGGCGGCGCCGGCGTGCACGAAGAACCAGGAGTGCCCGGGCGGCGGCAAGGGCATGGAGTGCGTGTACCCGGGCGTGTGCGCGGCGCAGAGCGCGTACTTCCACCTCGCCATGTCGCCCGGTCTCGCACGCACGCGGCAGCTCGGCGTGTATGCGGTCGTGAACGACAAGCTGCCGCTGTGGACGGAGCCGCAGTGGGCGACGGACATCGGCAGCTACGTGTTCCCGGACCCGGGGAGCCTCATCGGCTGGCTCTCGCTGCTTATCGGCGCGGTGATCACGGGCGTCGGCGTCGTGCTCGCGCGCGTCTTCCTCGCGCGCGTCGAGAAGATGAAGCTGCTCTAAGGCGGCTGTCGGCGGCGGGCGGACTCTTGTCGCCGACAGCTTGTCGAGCGTGGCGGCGGCGTCCGCGTAACACGAGTTCAGACTGAAGCGCATGTATACTCCCGTGTCTTCTTCCTCATCTCTCTTCTTGGTCGTGTGTGGGGTAAGGTGTATGCCGTCCCGATTCCTGTCGTAGCACCATCACAGTGTTGGGTACCGGTACGACCAACAGGTATACTGTCGATCGACAGTGTCGTCGTCGCCTGTTGTATTATCTAAAGTGTCGGGTGGGAGCTTGCTACTCGGAGACGGCGTCGCCGTCTCGCGCCTCGCCGCCGTCGTCGGCGCCTTCGTCGTCGTCCCCGTTCCCGGCGACGCCGATCGGCGCGATGTCGGCCGTGCCGTAGCACGCGCAGTCGCCCTCGCACGCGAAACAGGCGACAAAGATGATGCTGAGGAAGAGCAGGAAGAGCACCATGTCGGTGTAGAAGAAGACCATGCCCTGCATGTACTCGTCCGGCGCGAGGCGCTCGTTCATGCACGACGCGTCGTAGGCGAACCACATGACGAGCAGCAGCATGGCGCCGAGCGAGGCGCTGTACTGGAGCGTCGAGAGCACGTCGTCCAGGTACACGAAGTAGACGACGAGAGAGCCGAGGAGCGCGAGGAAGTACCCAACGAGGATCACGACCGGGTAGCTAATGAGCACGGGCGGCGCGCTCTCGCTCGTCGCCTTCTTCGTCACCATCGTGCAGAGCGTGGTCGTGAGCGCCATGATGCAGAAGAGGAAGCTGAAGATGAAGATCGACGCCTTCGTCTCGAAGAGGTAGTCGCAGCCGGCGAAGAAGAGACTCTGCGTGGCCGTGTACACCGTCAGGACGAAAAAGTTGATCGGGAACCGGTACTTGACGAGGTAGAGCCACAGCAGCGTGACGACCATGGCGAGGAACGCGACGAACGTGAAGTGCCACTTGGAGAACACTGGCCGGAACGCCGCGACGACCGCCGCCGGGTAGCTGAACAGGATGATGAGCAGCACGACCGCGAAGAGCTGGACGGAGAAGATCGCGAAGAGCTTGCGCCGGAAGCCCTGCTGGATCACGACGGGCATGTGGATGACGGCGAACGGGTCGTTCATCGGGTTCGAGCCTGTCTGGAAGACCGAGAGCGAAATGATCGTGCGCGACTCCATGATGTTGGCGTCGAAGTGGCTCTTGACCATCTCGAAGAACTTCATGTCCTTCTCGGTCGCCTTGCCCATCGCCTGCTTGTCCTCGAGGTGCTTGATCAGGATCGAGCCACGGCGGTAGTGCGCCGGGCCCTTCTCGTCCGTGTCCGACGCCACGAAGAGCTTCGTGACCTGGTGCAGCAGCGAGCGCAAGGAGCCCTTCGAGTTCGAAGTGCGGGGCTGGGACCTCGGAGCCGGCGTCGACGTCGTCGTCGCTGGGCTCAGCTCGTTCCCATCCGGGGGCGCGTGGGGCTGGTGCGACTCGGCCCACGAGCGGGTCTGCAAGCTATTCCGCTTGGCGCTCGGGGCGGGTGGGGCTCCGAAAGACTCTTCTGGTACCACGGCATTGTCCGCCGCCATCTCCATCATCGCGGCGTGCAAGCGAGCGAGGCGTCGGAGAGACCTCCGGCGCGCGCTCGAGGGTGGCGGGGTGGGAATTTATCAGCGCGACGAGCTGTCGTCGGAATGGTGAGAGCGCTCGCTCGGGAGCTCCAGAGCGCAAGGCGTTTGCTCGCTCGTGGTGTCCTGGCCAGGGACGGATATAGTGCGTGTGCAGTTGCTCCTGCGGCTATTCGCGGCAAAGCTGTGCATCTCGTTGAAGTCGAGTCACTTCCGGTTCATGATGTGGCGGTCAAGTGGGAGTTCACACCAGGGCGGAGAGCACCGTCGCGAACGAGACTTTCAAGCACCGTCTTCAAGCGACTTGATCGACCTCAAGTCGATTGGCTCGGGGTTTCGAGGTCACCGCCGTATCCCGTTGGGAGGTCGCTTCGAGTACAGGATACCACTACTCGAGACTGGAGGCTTCGCCCTCCGGTAGTCAACTCGACCCCTCGACACTCCTTCATACGTACGCTGGCACGCTGGGCGGTACTTGGTACTTTCCGAAGGTGTAGAGAGTGCCGAGTGACGACACGGTGAGATCTACGGAGAGACATACAGACATGGCGAAAGCGCCAGTATCGCACCGAGCCAGCTTGCAAGCACCGAGCCAGCTTCGGGAACCAGCAGACAACCTTCGTCGTAGGATCTCACGTGCGTCCGATTGTCCTCCTCCTATCTCTCTCTCTCTCTCTCTCTCTCTTACAAGCAAAACCACGGGCGATCTTGCTTGAGAGCGTCGCCCCGAGCGCTTCACCAGACAGGCAGAGGACGCGTCTTGAACGGGACAGGAGCCAATTGTGAATTGTGCGCAGAGCCCTTGTTTGGAGCACGCGATCGCTCGATTTTCGCTGGCAGATTTTCGTGCGTGGCAAACTCAAAAAAAATGTTCCGAGCTGTTTATGCTCGACTCGAGCGTTTCATTTACCTTTCTTCTTACGTATCAACCTCTACATTGAACAGTTGTGTAAAAGCTTCATCAGTTGATAACCTCTTTATTCTGTAAAACCAGATCACAACCGACCGCAGCGCGCTCAGAGAGGTCAAAGTTGACCAAAAAGTGGGGGGGAGGAAGAGCACGTTGGTGCCCTTCCTCGCTCGCTCATTCGCCCAGTCGCCAGAGCCTGGCTGGAAGAAGCCCCGAGCGACCGACCCTCGAAGCGCTCCGCGCGGGATCGCTCCCCCTCCTCCTCTGCGATGACGGACACGAAGCTCCTGCAGGAGCCGGGCGCCTCGCCGCCGGCCATGTCGCCAACGGGCGCCACGAAGCCCGCGCGCGGGCTGCGGCAGAAGGTGCTCGACGAGCTCAAGAGCGTGCGCCGCAAGTCGGACAAGAGCACGCCCGCGCTCACGCCGCTCGTGGAGCCCACGGGCTACGGCGCGGCAC
>SMMQ01002633.1:9652-24831 GCA_008271595.1 [Pythium] brassicae (nom. inval.) | reverse complement strand
AAAACCCCCCCCCCCCCCCCCCCCCCGCCCCTCCCCATGGACGGCTGGCGCACGCGAGCACGGACTGAACCGTTCGCGCGAGGTCAACACTGTCTTCGAACGCAAATGAAAGCGCGTGGTCAGTCAATCGTCAAACACCACGATCTTCTATGGAAGTCGCGGTCGCCGCATCTGAGCGTATCGCTCGAGTTGCACCTGCTAGTATACTACACACACAACCCATCGGGTTGACGTCCGGCCTGCGCTTGCAGCTTGCCAGCGCCGCGAGGACGTCGCTTGAGAGCACGCTTAAACGCGGCGCACTCACAAGGATGTCGGGAGCGGGAAGACAGCTCGACGCCGACGGATTTTGCTCCTCCTTCTGCTGCGTCCGACGCGCGCTTCCACCCACGTTGGAGAAGCTGAGAGCTGTCCTCGCGTTCCGTCCGTGGTTTGAACCCACCTAAAGTCTGCTCGTATCGCGCCGACGAAGGCGCGTGCTTGTGGTCCAAGAAGATGCCTCGACCGCACGTGCGTCAGCGACGGCGTCGATGTGAGCGAGCGCGCGAGGGTCTGCCCGCCACATGAAGAACGCCGACTGCGACTTTCGCCACACACAGCGGAATCAAGCGGCTGGAAAGACGAAAGCGCCCGGATCAAGAAAAGCCAAGGAGCGAACGCGGTTGGGACGTACGCCAGCCAAGGGTGAGCCCATGAGCGAGCGCTCCAGTCTCCTGTTCTTCGGGCTACTGGCGCTCGTTGGCGCTGCTGATGGTTGTGCTAGTGGTGCTCCTTCCTTCCGCCTCACGTTTCTTAGTCCTTAAGGAGGACCGACAGACACATCTTCGAGAGTCGAAGAACAGGGCGTTTTCCGTCGAAAGACTCGCTTTGCGTGACTCAAGAGACCGAGCAGTCCTGAGTCGTGCCCGCATCGTGCCTCAGGGCTCTCAGGGCTCTCTGGACTCTCAGGGCTCTCGGGACTCTCAGGGCTCTCAGGGCTCTCAGGGCTCTCAGGGCTCTCAGGGCTCTCAGGGCCTCCCGGATGATTATCAGAATTGAAATCGTCAATAGTGCGTGTTCGACACCCGACCGGATTCCATATCGACCACAACTCCGGTCTCGAGTGTTCTCGTCACGACGACGCAGCGGATGCAGGCGACAGTTCCTCCGACGCTCGCACGCCCTCACTCACTCACTTGCTCGAGAGTGGCGCCACACGCGGCGTTTGAAAAAAGCTGGCGTTCCGGATCGTCGCCAGCGATTCGCTCTTGATTGGTCGCTGACCTCGACACTGGAGTTTGTTTCCTTTGCTGCTCAGTCTGCCGCGCTCGCTCAAGTTGAGCACTGGCCATCGCTGGATACGTGGCAAGTGCGTCTTGGATATTGCATGCAGGCATCTTTGTGTAATTCGACGCAGCAGACCGGCCACTGATGTCGTGCGGCTCACGTGTCTTATTGCTTGTGACTCGAGCGAGCACCTCACTTCCGCCCTTGACAAGCGTCCAGCAGGTGACACGACTGAGCTGAACTGAAGTGCGAACAATTTCAGCAACTAGGACACTGGTTCAGCTGTACCACCGACCACACGACCAAGTTGAAGTGAAAAGACCGAAGACCCCAATCTGAACGCATTTGAGCGCTTGACGAGACTGGAAAGCTCGGACGAGTGCTCGACCAACTTACTGAAATCTCTATCGATCAAGATTCGTGGCGATACGTTAGCGGAGCAGATCCGATCGCGATAGAACTCTCGCGGACCCTCGCTCTACAAGCTTGTAGGATCTCCAGTTGATGAAGGATATTGTATCCTGCTCCGAAGCAAGCGTCGCTTGGGGACTGAGATAAGGATTGAAGCGCCGCGATTGCGGTTGTCGATCTCCACCAAGCATGGAACTGCGTTATCGGGTCTATCAGTGTCGCCAAGTTCATCAAGGACGCGCATGATGGTGTTGCTCTCTCCAATCGCTGCTTTCAACTCTGTTGAGGCTTCGTGTCTTCGCTTGGCAGTGTATACTCTCGGCTTTAGCTGCCTTGATGGATGCGTACAGTCGACCATGCCGAGCTGCTGCTGCTGCCAACCAATCGCTAACAATCGTCGCCCAAGCAGCACAGCACTCCACCTAGCTGACCAGAGCTGCTGAACCTGATCAAGTCGGCAGCCTCGCTACGAGGTCGCAGACGCGCAGTGCCGTCTCGCTCAGCTCGCCGAGCGTTGTAGGGCTCCTGCGCGCATCATCGCCAGTGTTGCCGTGTTCGCACTCTCTGCCTTGACTGGTTCGGCAGAGTTCGGTACTTCGCAGATATTCGCTGTGGCAAGCGAACTATCTGCGGTTGAATGTCGATATTCAGCTCCGCGCGTTGCTCGAGTCTTGATGAGCCAGTATCGCTCGTCATTCCTGGAGCACTCCGACTATCGGTGGGGAGTGGACCAGGAGACTGGGAACCCGACCCGGAGTGCTCGACCGCGAACAGTGTGTCGACGGACGGCCGCACTTGCCGCTCAGCTACTACACAGTCGACAGCATCTTGAATCATCTCGTTCACGAGCGATTGCGCGTGCTGCTGGATGCGTCGTCGCGCTGCAGTCTGCTGAACGACCAAGCGCGTCCACCGGACAAAGATACAGCGGGTCCGGAAGCGAAGACGCCGTTGAGAGCGAGCACACGACAACTCACGTGCTCTCGTCCGCCAGCGGACCCACACCCTGGCGAACAAAAGAATGTTGCATCGCCGCTGTTTCTCCTCGAGTACCTTGACCATACCCCCAAGTTCAGTGGTAGCGATCGCGCAACTGCTGTGTCCAACATGACGCGAGCACGAACCTGTTTCTGCTGGCGTTGCCGACGCACGAGGACGCCCGCGGCAGCTTCTTCTCCCAGTCGCTCGGAGAGTAACGTGCGGTGGTACCACCTCCCAAGAGCAGCTCTCGTTTGCTGGCGCGTGAAGCACCGAATGACGCCTCGCAGCACTCTCGCCGACTGCTCTGTAAACCGCTGCCACTTGGCGAACGCAGTGCGCGCGTGCGTCTCCCAGTAGCGACGTAGCAGCGCTCGGCGAAGGTAGTAGATGCGATATTGGAGCAGAAGCGCGCGGTATCCGCCGAGTGCGGACTGGACCCGCGCTGCTCGCCTCCACTGTTGAAACGCGTGAGCGAGGCGCAGTGCCTGTTTGCGCTCAATAAGATGCTTCTGGACGACGCGTCGAACGAACTGCGCGCGAGGGAGCGCTACGTCACGGTTAGGCGTCCCTGGAGCTTGCTTGTCGAGATGAACAGGAGAGCAGCAGTCGCGGAATGCTTCGTGTCTGGAGCAGTCGTCGTTCGATACCTCGCTGCGGAGGAGGTCGGTCAAGCGGTGGCAGAAACCGGCACCTTGAGAGGCTCCATGCGGACTCGGACCTGCGAGGTTCATCGGCGAGCAAGTGGAGCGTCACTGGGGTACAATACCAGGAGTCCCTCGCACAAATAACATCGGTACTGTATTTGTCGCCTCCAAGATTTGGGCTCTGATGTTGTTGTTGTTGAATGTATTCGCCACGTCTACAGACAGTATCTACGGGGTGCAATTGACTGCAGTTACGACGCGGGGGTACAGTGTACTGTACCCCTCAGTCCAAAGTCTCTGGCGCCACTTGCTCAGCGAGCGACGCGCACTCATGCCGCGACGCGCGCCTGGCGGTTCTTGAGCAGGTTCTTCATGAAGAACTCGCCCGCCTTGTAGCTCGAGCGCACCATCGGCCCGCTGGCGACGTACAGGAAGCCCATCTGCTCGGCCACGCGCTGCCACTCGGCGAACGCCTCGGGCGTCACGTACTCCTTCACTGGCATGTGCTTGGTGCTCGGGCGCAGGTACTGGCCGAACGTGACGACGTCCACGCCGCTGGCGCGCAGGTCCTTGAGCGTCTGGTAAATGTCCTCGTTGCGCTCGCCGACGCCGAGCATGAGCGACGTCTTCGTCACGAGCGTCGGCACGCTCGCTTTCGCCTGCTCGAGCACGAACAGCGACTGCCTGTAGTTCGCGCGGTAGTCGCGAACGCGGCGCTGCAGCCGCTCGACAGTCTCCACGTTGTGCGCGAAGACGTCGAGCCCGGACTTGGCCATCATGTCGATCAGCGCCTTGTCGCCCTGGAAGTCCGGCGTGAGGCACTCGATCATAATCTCCGGCAGCTCGGCGCGCAGCAGCCGCACGGTCTTGGCGAAGTGGTCAGCACCAAAGTCTGGGTAGTCGTCCCGGTCCACGCTCGTGAACACGATGTAGTCGAGCCCCCACTGCGCGACCGCCTTGGCGACCTTCGCGGGCTCCTCCGGGTCGAGCGGCGCCGGCTTCTTGCTCGTCTTGATCGCGCAGAAGCTGCAGCCGCGCGTGCACGTGTCGCCCATGATCATGATCGTGGCCGTGGCCACGCCGTCCTTGCCGCCGCCCCAGCACTCGCCGATGTTCGGGCACTTGGCTTCCTCGCACACGGTAGCGAGCCCGAGCCCGCGCACGGTCTTCTTGAGCCGCTCGTAGTTGGCGCCTTGCGTCGGCTGCGCCTTGAGCCAGCTCGGCTTGCGGTTCGACGCGTTCGGCTTGCGCGACGGCTTGGCTGCCGCGTCGCTCTCGCGCTCGCCAAACGCGAAGTCCTGCAGCGAGATCGCCATGTCCGCGAACGCTGGCCCCAGCTTCGCCTCCTCCTCAAGCCGCGCGCGCAGCTCCTCGAGCCGCGTGCCGCGCTCCGACTTGGTGATCCGCACCTGCGGGGCCGCAGCGCTCGACAGCGCGCGCATTGCGTGGGCGCCGCGGGCCGCCGCGAGCGAAGACGACGCGACGCGCTGCATGGTCGCTCTCTCTCTCTTGGTTCCTGTCCTTCCTCCTGTGTCGCGTTTGGAAGTGGTGAAGCTGATCGTCGTCGTTGTTGTGAAAGGCTGGCAGCGAGGCACTGACGTTCACTATGTGCTCCTTTTCCGGTAGAAAATGATAGGTGGGGCTAGCTGCATACTGGACTCCAGTCAGCGCCGCGTCTCCCACTCCACACACCACCAACATTAAATTGAAAAACACAAGCGAGATGATCCGAGCAACGCGAGGCATGTGGCGCTCGCCGCGACAGCTGCTGCGCGCCAACAAGAGCAAGAAGAGCGCAGGCAGCGCCCAGCGCTCGCTGCACGACCTGGCGAAGCAAGAGAGCGCGATGGGTGGCCGCCACGGCCACGCGTTCGGCCGCTCAGCGCGCGACGCGGTGCGTCTTCTGGCTTGTGGTGGAGATGAGGGGCTGTTTGGACTCCGTGCCGGTGGTCCCCGTAGTGATCTGCAGACGTGGTGTCTACGATGATAATGGCGGAAGAAGCTCACGCCACCCTTGCCTTCTCTATGTGCGTGTTGTGGACGCGAGAAGGTCCCGAAAGCGATGGCGATCGGCGTGGTCGACGCGCTGAACGTCGGCGCGCTGGACGCGCTCGTCCTCTCGCTCAAGGACCTGTCGGTGGAAGACGACGGGCGATAGCGGCCATACGTTGTTTTCCAGAGCCAACCACACCGACCGCTCTGTAGCTACACGCTGGCAGCTTCGACAAGAGCACAGGGCCAAGGACGCTGCAGGAGAGCGACGCCAGGTGATTGATCAATCATAGAGTCATCCGTGACAGACCAGTCAGGTGCAATTAGTGACGGTCATTAGACTGGGAGCTGAGTGCCTTCCACTCACTCACACATGGGAGCGTATTAACACGGAAGAGGTCGTTAAGAAACAATCTTGTTTTGCTCTGCTGACCGCAGACGCGACAGCGTCCGCAGCATCCCTCCAACGAGTGGAGCGCCGCTGTGGCTGCTAGCGCGCGGCTCCGCTTAATCCTGCTGCACCGGGAACTCGAACACAACGTCCTTGTTGGTGAGCTTCTTGTACACGAGCGCGAACGTGTCAAGCTTGGTCTCGACGTTGACCTGGTCCTTCGGGTCCAGGAAGACCTTCAGGAGCTTCGAGCCGTCGAGGCGAACGCGCGTACGCTTGCCCACGATCTCGGTCGGGTACACGAGGTCCTGTTGTCCCCCATTCCACAGCACCAGCATCGGCATGCGAACACACACACAGCACACAGCACACGAGAGCGCGAGTCAGCATGGGGCGTGGGGTGGCTAATCCCCAGAGGCCATCACGATACTTTCACTTCGCTGCCATCGCAGCCAACGCACGCACACAGGCACGCAAAGCAGCAACAGCGCAGCAAGGGAGCTACGTACGTCAAGGATGGCCTCCTGCACCGCCACGAGCGTGCGCGAGCGCGGGCGCGGGCCGTTCGTCTTGTTCGAGCGCGAGTAGCCCTTGCCGAGGATCGTGCGCTGCGCGATGATCACGACGTGGCGGCCCGAGAATTTCTTCTCGAGCTCGCGCACGAGGCGCGCCTGGATCTTCTTGAACGCGCTGTGGAGGCGGTAGGGCACGAAGATCACGATCGCCTTGCGGCCCGACGCCACGTCCACCTGCTTGGCGGCCGTGATGTACAGGTCCTTGAGGTCGTTCTTGATCTCGCCCGCCGACTGCTGCAGGTTCGTGAGCTCCTGCGCCACCTGGAGCTCGAACTCGTCCGGGGTCTGGCCCTCCGGCTTGACGATCTTGGCCGACATGACTGCTTCTTTGGGGGTCTGGGAGAGCAAAACAGCGAATGGCTCGCAACAAGTGCCGATTGTGTCGGCGCTCACGCGAATGACTGGCTGGAGAGGGGAGGAACTCCCTTGCTTTCGTCACTATTATGAGATTTAATGAGAGTCAGCAATATAGACGTATGTATGCACAAAACGGAAACACGTTTTCACTCATGATGGGGCGAGTGCTTGCTCAAGTCACAGCACGCTCAAGGGCTTCTTGATCTTGATCTGTGGGGGAGCACGCACACACGTTTCGCCGTTGAGCTCCACGGTGCACAGGAAGGATCTACGTTCTTCATCAATTCACAGCCTTGTCATTCTGATAGTGCCGCCGCGATTCAATCCATTCATCCCTTGTTCGTGGTGGCTCAGGACTTGGTGGCGACCTGGCATGAGAATTGAGGACACGGACTCGTGTCACACCACATGTCAAAGCGACAGCGCGTCCTCCCTTCCTCCTCCGCTCGACCACCACGTCGTTCGAGTCGATTGCGTCAAGCTTGAGGTGCCGGAAAGGCACCTCAAGCGCCATCATGAATGACAATGCGCTGCTGCCGAGCCAATCTGACCTGAGGTGCGAGTTAAACAGCGAGGGTGGGTGCGGTTTAACATCCTGTGTCTCCGTGTCCTCAAGCCAACTCGCACCGCTTCGTCGTGTTGCCTGGTCACTGCTGAGCTGAGCCTCGCCACTCACTGTGGCTTTGCCAGAGACACCTCAAAGTTGGACCGCGAGCAGCGCCAACGGCAGCTCGACATGCTGTCCAAAGTGCCACGCATGACGACGCAGAAGCTGCTTGCGCGAGAATGCGACGCCGCAAGATGCCGGGGGCAGCATGGACGGCAGCACAGGACTCACCAACCGGGCACCAGAATATGGCAAAGCTGAAGCAAGTTGTTGACGCCACGGATCAAGACTGTCAAACTTGGTCATCAAGCCACAACATCCATCATTGTTGAACAAATCCACGACCAAATAAATGTCAACACATTTGGTCGCCTCGCATACGGGATACGCCCCAGCCGCACATCCAGCGGAGCAGCAGCGCTCTTGCAGAGACCCGCCGCTCATTCACAAACTCTCTCACACACGCACGCGCGCGTTGTTTCAAACCTCCCCCGCACTTGCGCCGGCGCACGATGTTTTTCCGCGCGGCAACGTCGCTCAGCGCTTCGCGCGGCGTCCTCCGCCCGACCCGCCGTCTCGTGTCCTCGACCTCCTCCGCCCCCGCGGCCGCAGCGACCGCGTCGCCACTGTCGGACGCCCCGCGCGACCACTCGGGCAACTACCAGCTCGTGATCGTCGGCACGGGCTGGGCGGGCTACCAGATGTTCACCAACTGCAAGAAGCACCGCGTGGACATTGAGCTCGCGGTCGGGCGGCCGGTCGACATCGTCGTCGTCTCCAAGCGCAACGTACGTCGTCTGGGTCTGCGCTGCTGATTGTTTTGCTACAGTAGCGAGCGCTGACACCGGTTGCCGCGTGCGCGCGCACTCTCTTGTTTGTACTACTCGCAGCACTTCCTGTACACGCCGCTGCTCGCGAGCACGACCGTGGGCACGCTCGAGTTCCGCTCGATCATCGAGCCGCTGCGCGACAGCATGTTCCGCCACGAGAACGACTTCCACCACGCGACGGTAACGGACATTGCGCCGGACGCCAAGGTCGTGAACGTCGTGAGCGAGCTCAGCAAGCGCGAGTACGCGCTCAAGTACGACGCGCTCGTGCTCGCGTGCGGCTCGCGGCCGCTCACGTTCGGGCTGCCGGGCGTCGAGGAGCACGCGTTCTTCCTGAAGGAGGTGCACCACGCGCGCGCGATCCGGAACCGGATCCTCGCGAACTTTGAGCTCGCGACGCAGCCCGGGGTCTCGCGGGCCGAGAAGCAGCAGCTGCTGCACTTCGTGGTCGTCGGCGGCGGCCCGACCGGCGTCGAGTTCTGCGCCGAGCTCTACGACCTGCTGCAGCAGGACCTCGCGCGCATGTACCCGGACGCGTCCAAACACCTCGGCGTCACGCTGCTCGACTCGGGCGAGATCCTCACGGGCTTTGACAGCCACCTGCGCAGCTTCGCGCTGCGCAAGATCCAGGCCCGGCCAAGCATGAAGGTCCTGAAGAAGAACTGCATCGCGGTCACGCGCGACGGCGTGACGCTCGAAGGCGGCGAGGAGCTCCGCGCCGGGCTCGTCGTCTGGACCGCGGGCGTGGGCCCGAACGACCTCACCAAGTCGCTCACGGTCTTTGACAAGAGCAAGCGCGGGAACATCCTCACGAACCAGTACTGCCAGGTGCTCGGCGCGCCCGAGGTCGAGCCCGCCGCGCCGTTCGGGCTGCCGCGGCGCTCGACCGTCTTCTCGATCGGCGACTGCGCCGAGATCCTCGACTACCCGCTGCCGGTGACGGCGCAGAAAGCCGTGACGCAGGCCGACTACCTCACTGCGCTGCTGCGGGGCAAGAACCCGGCGCCGGCCAAGCCGTACGCGTTTCAGAGCAAGGGCATGATGGCGTACCTGGGGTCGTACGAGGGCCTCTTCGAGGCCCCGCGGCCCGGCGACGACGACCGCGTGACGCTCAGCGGCTGGCAGGCCTGGTTCCTCTGGCGCAGCGCGTACCTGACCAAGCTCGGTAGTTGGCGCCTGCGCATGCAGGTGCCGCTCGACTGGCTCAAGGCGCTCGTGGTCGGCCGCGATGTCTCGCGTTTCTAGGTTTACCTATAAGATATCCCCAGGACCAGGAGGTGCGAGTGGTAGCAGTACAGGTTGTTGCAATGATGAGGCAGGTGGAGCGCGCACAAGCACGAGGTTGCCGAGAAAGCTGTCAGTTCGTGGAAGCTGTAGAAGCCTTCGAGCTGGAGCTTTGACAGCCACGGGGGGTTCGTTCGTTCGCCACCATGCGTCTTCTCCGTTCGGTTTCGGTCGCCTACGGCGACTTGAGAAAGAAGAGGCTCGTGACCCCGACGTTGACGGCCGTGAGCGTCGCGAGCAGCACGTGGAGGAACGTGCGCAGGCCCGCGCCTTCGTCCGCGATGCTCTCGTACAGAGGCACTTCGTGAACGCTCTCGACGACGCTCGAGAGGTAGTCGCACGCGAGCCCCGCGCCCATCTGGAAGAGCGCCGCGAGCACGCGCTGGGTGGAGGCGCCACTGTCGCCACCGCCGGCCACGTCGTCGAACATTGGGTGGCCGTCGCCCAGGAAGAGCGCAACGGCGGTCGAGAGCCCGATCGAGATGTACTCGCCGTGCATGTCGGCAAACACCTCGGCGGCGTGCACGCGCAGCTCCAAGTTCTTCCAGTCGAGGAACTCGGCGTACTCGGCGCGCGCGGCGCTCAGGTCACGGGCCGCGAGCTTCGAGTTGACGCGCTGGAAGAGCCGCTGGATGCCCGTGCAGCCGGCGAGGCGCGTGGAGATCGCGACGCGCAGCCGCACGATTTTGGCGATGCGGAAGAAGACCTCGCCGGCCACGATCGCGACCGAGCTCGCGACGACCGACTGCCCGTTGCTGCCGCTGCCACTAGTGCTCTGGAGGAACACCATGCGAATCTGCGCGTCGATCGCGAGCGTCGGGACCGTCATGCTCAGGTGCACCGCGAGCGCGGACGGCTTGCGGCGCGCGCCGTCGCGGCCACGCAGCTCGAACTTCTTGGTCGCCTCCTGGATCGCGGTCTTGAGCGCGAGGCTCGCGCACGCGAAGAGCGCGCGCTCCCACTGCGTCGGGAGCGGGAGCGCGGACGCGACGTGCAGGTACGCGAAAACGGCGTGGAAGACAACGACGTGGAGCACGACGCGCTGGAATCGGTGACGCCGTCGGCTTGGCGGTGGTAGGTGCGACCGGTGGTGCCCCCGAGCTGTCGGACCCGCTGTCGGACCCGCTGTCGGACCCGCTGTCGGACCCGCTGTCGGACCCGCTGTCGGACCCGCTGTCGGACCCGCTGTCGGTTCGTCAGTGGACCGCCGGGGCGGGGTCACTGCTCGCGCGTCCGCGTGCTTGAGGCCGGCGACGCTATCGCCCCACCTTGGGAGCACGGCGGCTGCGGCCCGAGCACTCGTCGCTGGCGGCGGCTCACAAAGCGGCACAACCGCGTTCGGGCGAGCTGGCGACCACCGTGGCGGCCGGAGCGACCGGCGGATCGCCTGCGTGCGCGCGCGCTGCAGCGACCGCATCTGGTGCGACGCAAAGTGCGCGTAGCCAAACGCGATCGCACTCATCGCATACACGTGCACGCGCGCGGTCTGGCGCAGCGGGACCTTCAGCCGCGCCATGACCGCCATGAACGCGACGCCCGCCGCCAGCGCGAGCACCAGCGCGAGCCACGAGCCGTGCAGTCGCCGAAGCAGCGCGAGCCGGAACCCCTGGGGCCGCACCGTGCGGTCATCGGAGAAGCTCGTGACGTGGCGCGACGAGAGCACCGCGACCGGGAGCAAGTACGCCAAACACGCAAAGAGCACAAAGTACAGACCCGTGGCGCCGTAGAACGCGACCACCTTGCTCTCGGAGCGGCCTTGCGGCTGCTGTCCCCACACAAGCGTCGGGAAGAACGGCGCGAGCGGCGAGCCCATGGCGTATAGGAAGGCGACGCCCCAACCGACTGTGAGGCTCGACAGAGTGTTCGATACGACGATTCCCATGACGAGAAGCCCGTCGTGCCAGGGCTTGCGCGAGAAGATGTTGCGCTTAACGAGCTTCATGCCGTTCTCGAGCTCCATGCGCGCGACGCTGCGTCGGCGGTTGCCGCCATGGTGCTGGGTCGTCGCTGTCTTGCGCGGTTGGATCAGGCTCCGAGTTGACTTCTGCGAGTTCCCAGACGTCACGGGTCCAGTGACGGATGTCGGTCGGCTGTAACTGAGCCGCCTCAACGTGTTGACAATGGTCACTCGAGTGGGCTCTCGGGCTGGGGACAGCTCTGCAGTCTCGGCGGGGGATGCTTCCGACGCCGAGTTGTTCGACTGTTCACTGATGTTGGAGAGCATCGACGGCGCGACTTGTGAGAGCCGTGGGAATGGACTGAAGAGCGCGCGCAACGAGTTCAGAAAGTGCTCGGCGTCCATGTCGTCTTGACGGTCGCTCTCTGACGTGGCTTGTGTGCTCCGCCATGGCTCCATGCCAGAGATAGAAAAGTGTCTCGAATCACTTGATGAGCGCAAATGGCTACATTAAGATGGCTACAGTAAAAATATCATTCTGGAATATAACAACCTTTTTTGTACGAAATGCAGATAGTTTAGTTGAGATTCTTTTGAGAGTCGCAAATACCGGTACAAACTCGCAAATGGAATACATGTACTGTAAGAGACTTTGCATTAGCAGCGCTCACGTGGCGGCCTGGAGCAGCGACGCTGTCACGAGCGTCTTCATCACGCCCGTGCACGCGTCAGTGCAGAGGTCCACTGCCTCCTGCAGCTGCGCGTGCTGGATCTTGCCGGCCTGCAGCATGTACGTGACCTTGTCCGCTGTCGGCATGTACGCGAGCACGACGTGGCCGTCGCCGTGGAGCTGCTCCTGCTGACACGGGTCGAGCACCACCTTGCCGTTCACGACGCCCTGCACGCGCAGTCTCGCATACACATGAGCGCCCAGGAAGAGCCACGGTGTAGTTCCCCCACCACCTCAGCCTCACTCTCTGCCACCCAGCAGCAGCGAGGACGCACCGCAGCGGCAGCTGTGACGATGTCGTACATCTCGACGGCCGCGTCGACGAGCGCGAGCGACGCGCAGTTGATCGCGGCCGCGAGCTCGCCGCCGTCGCTCTCGAGCACAACGACGTAGAGCGACATGACGCACTTGGGCAGCTTGTGCAGCATCACGGCGGGCGCCAGGGCCTGCGCGAGCACCGCCGAGAGCTCGAGCTCGTCGGCGTCCTGCGCGCGCTCGCGCCGGCCGACGCGGTCCGCGAACGGCGCGAACTTGACGTCGCACACGAGCTGGCCCTGGTTGCTGAACTCGCGGCGGCTGCGCGTGTCGTTCCGCGGGCCGAACGCCGAGCAGACGACGCGCGTGCGGCCGAGCTCGACGTACGCCGAGCCGGCGGCGCCGCTCACGACGCCGAGCTGGAGGAAGGCGGCGCGCAGCTCGTCACTGCTGGCGCGAGCGCCGTCGAGGCGCCTCGCACTCTCGAGCAGCGCGCGCACGGGGTCGCGGGCGTCCGGCGCGGCCGCGGCCACCGGGAAGTAGCAGTTCTGCATCGTTTTGTGTGTCGCTTTGGCTGATGATCAAGTGGGGAAGTGGTGGTGGGGCTTGGTGACACTTCGGTTAAGTCCGAAACATACTGTTGTGGTGGGCAGGGCTGGCAGGGGGAGGAAAAAATCTGCAAAATCGCGCACTTGGGAGCGATGGCGAAGCGCGCGGACGTCGTCATGGCCGACGCGCAGAGCGAGGTGTTCAGCATCCCGAGTACGCCCTCTCGTCCCCTGTACCTGCCTCGTTAACCCCCTGCCTCGCGTCCTAGCAGTAACTGGGGGTAAACGACGAGGGGAGAGACGCTCTCTTTCGTGCTCTGCTCACCTCGTTGTGCGTACTTCTCATTGTGGTCGCCAGTCCTGGAGACCGTCAAGGCCGCGCAGCTGCAGAACGGGCTGCGCCACCGCGACTTCCAGCGCTACCGGCAGTACTGCACGCGGCGCCTCGCGCGCATCCGCAAGTCCGTCAAGTTCACGCACGGCAAGGGCAAGGTGTTTGTGAACAAGAAGGTGGACGCCGAGACAGCGACCGAGGCGCGGTGCGTGAGCGCTTGGGAGTGTGTGTGTGTGTGTGTAAGAGAGAGAGCGACTACTTGCCTCTCGTGCTGACCTGTGAGCACGTGGCTGGGCGGCGGCAGCCACTTGTACCTGCTGCTCTACAATGCCGAGCGCGCGTGGGGCTACGCGATGCAGCTCAAGGAGGACGACAACCTGGACAAGGCGGAGAACGGTGACGATGCCAACACGCGCATCAAGTTCCACCTCACGGGGCGGCTCCGCAAGGCGTCCGAGTGGAGCCAGCGCCTCGTCGCTGTGTGTGCGGCCAAGGCGGACGCGTACGTGCTGAGCTGCCTGCTCTGCGCTGCTGAGGGGACAGACACCCAATGGGCCACAAACGCTGATCGGTCGTGTGTTGCCTCCCCCCCCCCACTGCGAGCAGCCGCACGAGCGTCGAGGCCGAAGCGTACGCCGCGTACATGGCGGGCAACCTGGCGTTCCACCGCGAGGAGCACGTCGCGGCGCTCGACAAGTTTGCGACTGCACGCCGCATCTACGCGGACCTCTCCCAGGTGGGCACGCCGTCGCAGAAAGAGCTCTTCCGGGGCTGCGTCGCGGAGCTCGAGCCGTTCATCCGTTTCTCGGAGCACCGGCTGCGCCTCCAGGGCCGGCTCACGACGAGCATCCTGTCGGAGGCGGCGGCCGCTGACTGGAGCGCGGGCGGCGACAGCGCGAGCAGCTCGCTGCTGCAGTCCAAGATCGAGCTCGTGCTGCTCGAGGCGCGCAAGCAGAAGGTCGTGGACCTCGCGACCGTCGAGTGGAAGCAGAAGCAGGTCGCGCTGCCGTCGCAGGAGGTCGGGCTCGCGCTGCTGCGGCCGGACGAGCTCAGCGCCAAGCTCGCGGCGGCCGACAGCGACAAGAAGCGCGAGCAGCTCTTCCTCGAGCTCCTGAGCGCGTACGACACGGTGCTCAAGATGCTCAAGAGCGACATCGCCAAGCTGCAGCAGCAGTCGAAGAGCGGCAGCGCGCTCGTGCACACGGACATCGAGGCGCTCGAGGCGCTCGAAGAGTACGTGCGCTTCACGAAGCTCACGAAGCAGGTCGAGCGCACCGTGGCCGTGTACACGCAGCTGTCGCAGGCCGGAAAGGCCCCGGGCGACGTCGCGCACATCCTCGGCATGCTGCTCCAGAGCGTCGGCGAGATCCTCATGGTGCCGGGGTTGAGCGACTTTGAGCAGCTCGCGTTCGCCAAGTACAGCGCCTACCAGGCAGTGTTCAAGGCGATCCGCGCAGCGACGATCGCGCGCGCGTACCAGGAAGAGCGCCAGTTTGCTGAAGCGCTCGCGCTCTACCAGTACGCGTCCGGGTTCCTCGCCGAGGGCGAGGACGTGCTCGGCGTCCACCCGGGCGCACGCGACGCGGTGCTGCACGAGTTCATGACGCACTTGAGCGGAGAGCTTGTCGGCGCGCAGAGCCGCACGACCGCGCAGTCGTTCCTCGAGGCGTCGCTGCAGGAGGACGCGGTGCGCGCGCAGTTCGCGCACCTCGAGCTCGACGGCGACGCGACGCAGCGGACGACGAAGGCGCTGCTTGAGCGCCAGGACGACTACGTCGGCGGCAGCGCGGCGCGCGGGTTCGACATCGTGCGGCTACCGCCGGACTTTCGCGCGATCGCGTGCAAGCCCGTGCTCTTCGACGTGGCGTTCGGCGAGCTCGAGATGCCCGACATCAGCGAGCGCATGAAGACGGAGGAGGAGAAGCAGGCGGAGGCAGCGGCGGCGGCGGCAGCGGCGGCAAAGACAGCGGCAGCGGGCGGTCTCTTTGGCTGGTTCCGGAAGTGAGCGAGTGAGTGAGCGAGCGGGGGTGGGGGTGTGGGGTGCGAGGGGGGGAGACACTCTTAGCGACCCACCACC
>SMMQ01002631.1:38188-75358 GCA_008271595.1 [Pythium] brassicae (nom. inval.) | reverse complement strand
GGGGGGGGGAACCCCCCCCCCCCCCCCCCTCCCTGTCGCTCTCTCCCAAACAGAAGCAGCCGCAGCCACTTGAGTGTCTTGACTCCCTGTCCGAATCAGCGGCGTCTGGCGTCTGGGCGGAGCGTCAATTCCCTTCCCCCCTTCTGCCCCCCTCCCCCCCCTGCATGTCTACTTCCGCAGCCGGAGCAGGAGGGACTTGTTCGCCTTCACCTTCTTCTGCAGCTGCATCATGCCAAAGAGCAGCGCTTCGGCCGTCGGCGGACACCCCGGGACGTAAATGTCCACGGGCACGACGCGGTCCACGCCGCGCACGACCGCGTACGAGTAGTGGTAGTACCCGCCGCCGTTCGCGCACGAGCCCATCGACACGACGTAGCGCGGCTCCGGCATCTGGTCGTACACGCGGCGCAGCGCCGGCGCCATCTTGTTCGTGAGCGTGCCGGCGACCAGCATCACGTCGGTCTGGCGCGGCGACGCGCGGAAGACCATGCCCATGCGCTCAAAGTCGTAGCGCGAGCCGGCCACCTGCATCATCTCGACGGCGCAGCACGCGAGCCCGAACGTCATGGGCCACAGCGAGCCCTTGCGGCCCCAGTTCACGAGGTCGTCCACCTTCGACACCACGTATTCTACACACCACAACGCGTGGGGGTGAGATAGCTAGCGGCGCCCAAGCGCACGAGGGTCGTTGCAACCCCAAGTAGGTCAGGTCACGCACCGACGCTGTTGCGCGCGGTGGCGTTGCCTGCCAGCAGGTCCGAGATGTCGCCGCGCTGCGAAACCTCCGGAGAGGCGGCGGCGGGCGCCGTCGAGTGGAGGGCGGCGGTGGCCGAGCGCGGGGCCGAGCGAGCGGCGGCGGCGGAGCGGCGGGCGACGGCGGTCAGCATGGTCGACTTGCGGCGAGCGATTCTCGAGTGAGCACGAAGGAAGGAAGGGGGCGACCACACAAACCAGAGCGAACCACCCGAATCCGTGCAACAAATGGTTTGCAAAGGCTATAATTTGATAAGAGGTTAAACGCTTCTGAAAACATATGTGTTCTAAATAAACACCTGCAATACTAAATCTGATGCACATCATCATGAATAGCAAAGACATTCTCTTATAAGAGTAATTGAGCTCGAATACGTAATAACCCTTCTCTGTTTGCCTTTTCAGCACACGCACATCGCGCAGCGCGGCGAGACGAGCAGCGCGGTTGCCACACGCGCGCTGCTGCCAGCGTTTCCGCCGCCGAACACCAGCAGCGACGCGTTGTGCGCCGCCACGTAGTCTTGGAGGCTCTCGGCCACGGTGACGCCGATCGCCAGCGGCAGCACGTCCACCGTTCCAGTCAACTGTCCTCCAGCAGTCACCGTGAGAACGAATCAAAACACGCTCTTGCACACTCACACGGCACACGGCACACACGCACCGGAGCGACAATCGCAAGGGCCTCCTTGTAGCTCTCGAATGGCCCCTCGTCGACAGCGCCGATCACCGGCGGCGCGAAAAAGTGCACGACGCGCAGCACGTCGACGGCGCGCGCGAGCTTCAGCGCCGCGTTGAGGCAGCGGGCGCCAGTCGACGACGCGTCCACAGCCACGACAACGACGCTCTGCCGGGACCGCAGCGCGTTCACGGGGGCGGGTGCCACGACGAGCAGTCGGAGCCACCCGCCTTCTTTGCTGTTGGTGTCGATCTCGTCTGCTTTGTGTCTCGTCCGGACGAGATGCAGCAGCTCGCGCGTAACGTGGCCGAGCTGGTCGACGGCGGGGCCGCCTTTGCCCACGGAGCCGACGACGAGGAAGTCCGCGCCCGCGCGCTGCGTGTAGTGCAGCAGCTGCGCAGCGACGGACGCGACCGCGTCACTGCTCGGCTCGGACGTGATCGCGACGCGGCTCGCCGGCAGCGCGACGCGGGTGCAGTGCGCTTTGTACGCGTCGAGGATAAAGTCGCTCGAAAGGAGCGGAAGCTGCAGGCTGCTGCTCTGTGCTTCGTCCACGTGCACCACCGCGAGTTTGCCCTGGCGGCACAGCCGCGTCGCGACGTCGAACGCCATGTACGACTGACCTGCAGTGAGAGCGCGTATCGTAGTGGATGGAGTGAGTGTGCGGTGGCGTCACGCAAGCACAGAACAACAAGAAGAGTGGTAGAGGGGTCGTACGACTCCCGTCGACGCCGACGACGAACGACGCAGTGGGCTGCAAGCGCCGGTTGGCTTCGTGCTCTGGCGCACAGCTCAGTATAGTCGGTCTCTCGGTCTCTCACCCCCACGCATGCCCAGGGCGTGCACTTCGCACCTGCTTGCAGCTCCCGCCGCAGCGTCAGGAGGAGCTGGTGGAGGTCGAGGAAGAGCCCGCTCTCGCTCTCGCGCGCCGCCGCGGCCGGGTCGTACTCGGCGTCCTCCATCACGACGCAGAGCTCCTCGTGCACGCGCTCCGAGACCTGCGCCGCGTCGACCGCCGCCACGCACGACAGCACCTGCGTCGGCTGGTCCAGCAGCAAACTGCGAAACGTGTCGTCGTCCTTCGAGCCCTCCTGCGTGTGCAGCCCGGCAGGTGGTTCGTGCTGTCTGTCGGCCATCCGCTCTTTCATTCGCACATTGTGACCTAAGAACGAACGCGTCGTCGCACATACATCAGCGACGCCGAGCGCCATACGCGCCAACTGGACGCAGAGCTCGAGCGCTCGCGACCGCTTGCGCGCCGCGAACACGTCCTTCATGGCTGGCTCCCAAGGGGAGCTCAAGAGGACACACAAAGTGGAGCGAACGCGCGTCGCTTTGGTCTCGCCGTCGTTGTTATTCCTGCTGTTCCTGAAGTGTCGGCCGACGCTTTTCCCTCCTTGTTGGCGTTCGGACATGCACGCGCGCGGCCTCGCGCGACAGAGAGCCGATGGATCCCAAGGGCCGTTCATCATGGTCTCTCTATTGGGTGCGTGGGTCGCTCGCTCTTATCGCTGGCCGTAGCCACTCGCAGCGCGTCGCCGCGGGTCGCGGCTCTCGGGCATCGGGCGCTTCAGATCCGGCGGCTGCAGCTGCAGCTGCTGCATCTGCTGCTGCAGCAGCGGGGGCGGTGGTCCCTGCTGGAACTGCGCCGGCGGGGGCGGCATGCTCAGGATCCCGCCCGGGCCAGGCGGTGGGGGCCACCCGCCGCTGCTCTCGTCCTCGCGGCCACGCTTCATGCCCGCGAGCACCGCCGACGGGGGCGGCGGGGGCATCAGCCCGCGCATCGACGGCGGCGGCGGCGGTGGCGGCGGCATGCTCCCCACTGGCGGCTGCAGGTGGCGCGGCGGCGGTGGCGGCAGCAGCGACCCGAGCGGCTTCATCGGCGGCGGCGGGCCGCCCATCCCCGCGGCGATCGAATGGGCCGCCGCGATCGCTGCAGCGGCGGTCGCGACGCTGGCGATGCTGCTCGAGTCCAGCGGGCAGTCCTGCTTCCAGTGGCCCTTCTGGCGGCACTTGTGGCACGTGTACGAGAGCGGCGGAACCTTGGGCTGCGTGCAGTCCGAGATGTAGTGGCCCGGCGTGTTGCAGCGCTTGCACAGGTAGCCCTCGGGCGGCACCTTGCGGGTCATCGGCCCGCCGCCGCCGCCGCCACCACCACCACCCTGCATCTGGTCCTTTGTCGGGCAGTCCTCGATCCAATGGCCCTTCGTGCCGCACCGGTTGCACGTGTACGACTCGGGCGGCGGGCGCCGGCCCGGCCGCGAGTGGTCCGGGAACGACCGGTGCGAGAACGCGTTGAAGCTCGCGGCGTTCACCGCGCTCGCGCGGATGCTGCTGTGCGCACCGTCGCCCATGCCCGGCAGGAACTGCCCGCCGCTCCGGTCGTGCGCTCCCAGGTGCTCGCCGCCCGCGAGCGCGTCCGCGTCGTTCAGCATGTGATGCCCGCCGTTGTACTTGTCGTCCATCGGGTCGCCCGGTCGATTGCGGCACCAGAACTTGGTGCTGTGGTCGTTGCTGCCGGTGGCGACCACGTGGCCGACCGGGTGCCACTGGATGTCCCACACCGCCGTGTCGTGCGCCTGCGGGATCGACGCGAGCGCAGTCTCCTTGCTGTGTAGGACACCAGAGAGGCAGTGTGAGTCGTTTGCCCATAAGTAACCGCCTCTTAACTGCACCCACGAGAGACGCAGCGCCACAGTCGAACGCACCCAACGTCCCAGTACATGAGCGAGCCGTCGTACGAGCCGCTGACGAACAGGCGCTCGTACCACGGGTGCCACGCGATGGCCGTGACCTCGCGCGAGTGGCCTTTCAGCGTCGCAAACTCCTTGAGCGTGCGGATGTCGTAGAGCTTGATGAGCTGGTCCCGGCTCGCCGTGAGCAGCCAGTTGCCGTTCGCGTTCCACGCGACCTTGACGACCGTGTTCTTGTGGCCGTGCAGCGTGTTGAGGCTGTTGCCGGACTTGGGGTCCCAGATCTTGACGAGGTTGTCCTTGCTGCCGGACGCGAGCAGGCTCTTCTGCGGGTGGTACGCGACGCACTTGACGTCCCAGCCGTGGCCCGTGAGCGTGCGCTCCTCGCGCCCGCTCTCAAAGTCCCAGATCTTGACGGTCGCGTCGTCCGAGCACGACACGAACTTGAAGTCGGTCGGCGCGAAGCTCAGCGAGCGCACAGCCTCGCGGTGGCCCTGCAGCAGCTGCACGTTCGTCATGCTCGACTGCCAGTACTTGATCACGCCGCCGTGGTCGGCCGTGACGAGCCAGTTGTCGTTGTGCGACCAGACCATGGCGCGCACAGCGTCGTCGTGGGCCTGCAGGATGGTCTCAAAGTTGAACGCGAGCCCGTTCCAGAGCGTGAACTCGCCGACCGAGTTGCCCGTGATCAGCCGCCGGCCCTCGGGCGTCCACGTGAGGCAGTTCACGGGGCATCGCTGCTTGTTCGTCGAGCAGCGGCAGAACTTGGTACACACGCACGACGCGAGGTCATCCGCGCCGAGCAGCGCGCCCGGGGGCAGCAGCTGCCGCTTGTAGAACGAGTGCGGCGGCAGCGCGGCCGGCCGCTGCGTGCGCGCGCACATGAAGCGCCGCTGGACGACGTGGCGGATGAACGTCGCGTTCGGGTCCACGCTCTTGCGCACGATGGGCTTGCGCATGCGCTTGTGTGGGGGCAGGCCGCCCGCGCCCGCGCCCACGTCGTGGCCGCTGCGCAGCACCTGCGCCGGGTGCAATGCATCGACGCCCTCCACCTCCATCTCCATCTCTCTCTCTCTCTCTCTCTCCGCCTTGGAGCCTGAGAGCCTTGAGCTGGCGCGAAAAGTGCGAGTGGTCGGGTTTTAGATCGGATTTTAGGGGAGAAACTGGATTATTTCACGCTTGGGATTTGGAAGTGGGTGTCCATCGCATGGCGATTGTTGCATAGAGATCGAGTGGAAGAAGAAGGCACGCGCACACAGTTGATGAGGCAGCGAGGGCTTCGAGTGTGTCATTCGCCTTCAGCACCTTCAGTCGCGACTTAATCCCCAACGAAAAGCCTTTGATGGCAGTGTCCAGAATCGGGTCCAACGAACTCTTCGTTCGGACTCTGAACTTGTGTCTCGAATCGACTCGAGACTCGAGATCGTTTCAAGCCGACGTCGGACGAAGCATGTCGTGTGTGGTGAGATGCCGAATGCGGGTTGGCTCGAGATCAAATCCCGCTCTCGTAGCTGCGCTATCACACTCTTGCTCTCAGGATGCATGATCGCGTTCAACCCGAGTCAAGGACGGTTTACTCGAACTCTGCGATTACAGCAGATAGCTCCAGCTCGAGCTCATGCCGCGCTCGTAATCGAAGACATCGTTTCCTCCCCTTGCTCGCTCCAACACTCGAGATCAAAGCGACTCTGACAGCCAGCATGACGATGTGCGTGGCGTTGGAGACGCGGTGAATTAATTGCTGGTCAAACATTGGAAATCGAGTCGCGTTCAGAGCACCCGGGACGAGATCAAGCGCCTCTGGAGATGCCTGTGCACTCTGTCTTCTCGGATTTGTTTGATTTGCTGGGATGCCGCCTCCACCAACGCTTGTGAGATCACGTTGCACCGTGTTCATTCGAGAGTACGTCAACAGCCCCGGCAGAAGCATTACTGCAGAGTCCAGATGTGTAGAGTCCAGATGCTGTTTGGGCGGAACACTCAAGAGCTCCAGAGTACAGGTACCGGCGAATCAATATGAACGACCTCGTGAACTGGAGCCGCAAGGGCTCATCGTGTCGATCATGTCATACGCGAGCGGCGGCGGGTACTACAGCTACTCGTACGCGGTGGTGCGCGGCGTGGACCGCGTGGTGCCAATGGATATCTAAATAAGTACGAACCGGAATGTCCACCGACGGCCGAGGCGCTGCTCTTCGGCCTCATGCAGCTGCAGGAGAAGGTGAAAGCTAACAATTCCCTCCTGCTCTGGCATCGCGCGATCGACTCCATTCGGATGGCGAGCTCGTGGATGGCAGGAATGTATCGGGTATCAAGGCAACAGGGCGGAGCAGTATCAACCAGATCGCTCACGTGCCAGCCAATACAAACCTTCGCGCTACTCAACCACACACACACTCTGTGCCGCATGATCGCTCAGCTCCTCCCGTCATGTCTTAGATCGTGGGTGTTTGCTGCCGCCAGAGCGATACTTGGCCGATCTAGTTCGTGACATCTTCGGTCCCGAGTGGTGCAACTGGAATGCGTTCCTCCACGACATCTCTGAGTTCGTTCCGCCGTGAAAGTAGGTCGTCTTTCAGCTTGGGAGCGAGCTCCAAGCGACCAACCAGCCTCCGTGCATGAAGATCACATTCGTGGCGTCCGAGAGCAAGCTGTTCACATCGACGGAGCTCTCTCTCACACACACAGACAGACACAGACATCGTGCCTCAGTGTGAAGCGCTGGGAAGATCCTGCTTTTTGCCAGCTGCGCCTCACCATGCCTTGTTTCTCACCCGCCACTTGCGTCCATTATGAACCCTTGCGACTCAACCTTTTTACGGCGGAACTTCTGTGGAACGTGAGTCTGGATACAGGTCTGCGCCGACTAAGTACGAATTCGAGAGAAGCCGGACCTCAAAGAAGCGTTCATAATCAAACAGCCCGCTCAAGACTCAGGACGACGACGACGCGCCAGCCGCTCTCTCGCTCTCTTTCGCCGCCGTCGCCGTCGCAGCTGTCGTCGTCGCCTGCGTCTTTGCGGCCTCGGAGCCGGCGCGTCCTCCCTCCCGCCCTCCGTCATCACACTTTCGCGCTCTCAGTCTCTCAATTCCGAATCGCCTGTCATGTTTAACGAGCCCGAGTCCAACAGCTCCGCCGCCAGCACCAGCACCAGCAGCGGCGGCGGCTACACAGGCGCCGCGCCGCCGCTCAACGTCGTGCTGCAGCAGTCGCACTCGGCCGCCGCGTTCGCGCCGCTCGGAGACGACGGCAAGCCGCAGGTGCGGCGCGTGATGCTCAGCGGCGGCAGCAGCGCGAGCGGCCGCTTGGGACTCGCCGACGACAGCAGCAGCAGCAACGCCACCGGCGGCGGTGGCGGCTCGTCCGCGCGCCGCCCGCCCACGTTCCAGCACTCGGCGTCGCTCGGCCGCAGCGGCGTGCTCACCCAGCACTCGACGACGCTCTCGGGCAGCGCAGCGTCGGCGTCGCAGCACCAGCAGCAGCTGAGCCAGAGCGGCGTGGGAGGCAGCGCCAGTGGCGGCGGCGGCGGCACCGCCTCCCTGGGCCCCGCGGGCGCCGGCGACGTGCTCCTGAGCGGCGCGCTCTGCAAGCGCGGCCACATCTTTAAGAATTGGCTGTCGCGGCACTTTGTGCTCTCGAAGCTCGCGCTCAGCTACTACCGGAAGAACCCGTTCGAGGCCGCGGGGGCCGGAGACGCGGACGCCGAGCGCAAGCTGCTCAAGGGCGAGATCGTCCGCGGCGACGTGGTCCGCGTCGAGGCCGCCGACGGGTTCAAGAACCGCCCGTTCTGCTTCGTCGTGGTCGTGCGCAAGCGCGCGCGGCGCGCAAGCCACCACCTGAGCGCGCTCTCGTGCCTCCCGTCGTCGCGGCAGCACCACCCGAAGGAGTCGAGTCTGCTCGCCAAGGGCGACGACGGGCCGGTCGTGCTCTACTACATCCAGGCTGCGCGCGAGGTCGAGCGCCAGAAGTGGCTCCAGGCGCTCGAGCGCTGGCTCGACGGCGAGTGCCCCGCGCAGCTCGGGCACACGATCCTGCAGTACATTGTCAACAACGCGTACAGCAGCTACCGGTACGAGCAGAAGAAAGGCGGCGACCGCGCCGGGGATCTCTCGCCCGCGGCGCAGGCTGGCCGCGCAGTCGAGCAGGACTTTCCGGTGCTCGCGAACCTCGTGCGCGACCTGCACGAGTGCCAGCAAGAGGACGAGATGGTGTACATCCTCGACCAGATCCTCGGCGAAGTCAAGGACGGCGCGGCGAGCGCCTCGATCAAGAAGCTGCTTGCGTCTGCGGGCGAAGAGAAGCTCGCAGCGAGCCCTGGCGTCTGGACCGCGCACGTCAAGCTCGCGTACGCCAAGATCATGAAAGCGCTGCGCGCGCAGGCGAGCAGCCGCGCGCTGCACGCACAGCGCGGGCGGCCGGTCGGTGGCAGACCGTCGCCGACAGGTTCGCGTCGCCCGCGGCTGCTCGACACGCGCCAGCACTCGTACGGCGGCGGCGGGAGTAGTGGCAGCACGGGCCCGAGCCCGAGCCTGGGCCCGAGCTTGAGCCTGGGCGAGCCGGATCCGACGTCGTTCCACGCTCTCTACAAGCTCGGCCGGAAGCTCGGGTCCGGCGCGTTCTCGGTCGTGCACATCGCGACGCACCGCGAGACGCGCAAGCAGGTGGCGGTCAAGTGCATCGCGAAGACGAGCCTCGCGGCGCTCGACGCGGCCGCGCTGCAGCAAGAAGTTGCGATCATGCGCGGGCTCGACCACCCGAACCTCGTGCCGCTGCTCGCGTACTTTGACGCGCGCCGACACTACTTCCTTGTCACGCCGCTTTGCACGGGCGGCGAGCTCTTTGACGACCTCGTCAAGCGCAAGAGCTACACAGAGGAGGACGCGCGCGCGCTCCTGCGCAAGCTCGCGAGCGCGATCCAATACCTGCACGCGCGCGGCATCGTGCACCGGGACCTCAAGCCGGAGAACATCCTGCTCAAGACGACGGCGCCGGGCGCCGAAGTGATGATCGCGGACTTTGGCTTTGCGCGCTCGATGACTGGCGCGCTGCGCGGCACCGCGTGCGGCACGCCCGGGTACGTGGCGCCCGAGGTTGTGCAGGGCCAGCCGTACGGCGCCGCGGTGGACTGCTGGAGCCTCGGCGTGATCCTGTTCATCCTGCTGTGCGGCTACCCGCCGTTCCCGGGCTCGAACCACGCGGCGATCCTGAGCAAAGTCGTGAGCGCGGACTTTGAGTTCGAGTCGCCGTTCTGGGACCACGTGTCGGCGGACGCGAAGGACCTCGTCGCGAAGCTGCTGACTGTCGACCCGGCGCAGCGGCTCGCGGCCGCGGGCATCCTATCGCACCCGTGGATGCGCGACGGCGACGCCGCGCGCGAGCAGAAGGCAACGGCGCTGCCCCGCGTGGCGTCGACCGACCTGCGGCCGGCACTGCTGCAGATGCGCAAGCACAGCTTGACGCACGAGAAGCCCAAGATCCGCCCGTCGGACATGAATGTCGACGCGCTCGAGCTCGCGCGCGCGTCGTCAGTGGACAATGACGCCGAACTGCTCGAGCTCGAGCTCGGGCGCGCGTACTCGTTCTGAGGATGTGCGGGCGAGCCGGAACGCCAGCCGCCAGCCCCGACAAGTGGAGTGATGCAATAGTGTGACGGATACGAGACGCCCACGAGCTCCCGATGTGAAGGGGGTCAGAGGGAAGGAGATCACAGTGTGTAATACTTAGTACCAAACGAAGTTGTATGTGGGACTCGGAGAGCGACGGAAGCCTCAGAGCCCCATGTCGGCGGCCGCCGCGAGCGCCGAGTGCGTCTCAAGCGCCTCGGCCGTCATGAGTTCGCAGAACGCGTCAAAGTCGAGTGCCGAGAGCAGAATCTCGAGGTTGCTGGCCGCGTCTTCGTGGCGCGGACTCGCGAGCAGCCGGCGGCAGTGGTTGTAGAAGTCTTCGGGCGAGAGCTGGGCGACGCCGTTGGACACAGACAGTGAGCGAAGGCGTGGCGTTCTCTCTCACACACACACTGACCGACCTGTTCCTTGGCGAGGAACTCCCCGATGGTCGCTTCGAAGAGCTTCTCGTACTCCTGCCGCCAAGCAGCGCTCGCAGAGGTTGAGACGATGTACATGCAATAGTTGCATGGACCAGAAAGCGAGAGGGAGAGAACCTACCTGGAAGAGCCGATACACCTCGTGGCTCTTGTCGTCCTCGCTGTCGCCGGCGCCGTCGAACACGTGCGCGTGGCGCGTGTGGAACACCCGGTACTTTCGATCGACGTCGTCTGCCTCGCGCGCCGACGAGGTGCAGATGAGGAGCTCGCACTCGGGACCCCCCACAACCGCCACTCCCCGCTTCCTTCACGCACGCACTCTGGTCGCAGAACGCCACGAGCCGCGCGACGAGCGCGTCGGAGCTCTCGACGGCGAGCAGCACTTCGTCCATCGGTCGCTGCTGTCCAAGTGTCGGCTCAACGGGGGGTGCTGGATAGTGAGTGCCATTCCAAGCGACACGTTGGGAATTGGCAAATCTAAGTTACTCTCTCGCGACGTGCGCTGTGCGTCCGTCTTCGCCCTGCGGCGTGTGTGGGTGTATGTGGTTCCTGCATACCGACGGGGTCTATCACTCTTGTCTGCAAGCTACAGACAGTGTCCACAAGCTATGGACCGCACACGACGCCTCTGCTCACAGCTGCGAGCGCCGACACGCGCTCACATCTGAATCTTGCTGAAGTACTGCACGAGGCAGAGGTTGTTGTGCAGCAGCTTCTGGAGGTGCTCCCACTGCTGCTGCTGCAGGCCGCAGAGCTCCTCGACCTGCGCGAGCAGCCCGGCGTCGCCGACCAGTAGGTCTTCGTGCAGCTTGAGGAAGCGGTTCAGGTACGCCTGCAGCACCTGGAAGTTGCGCTGCGTCGCCATCTCCTCCTTCAGGCACTGCAGGAAGAGCGCGAGCAGCGCCTTGCCCTCGCTGTCGAACGCGCCCATGCACAGCGTGCTCATCTCCACGTCCACAGCCGACACCGACAGCGTCTGCAGGTACACCGCGACGCCGTGGAAGCGCGTGAAGTGCATCGGCCCCGCTGTCGCGTGCGTCGGTGCGCGCGCCGCTGCGTCTGCCAGCAGCGTCGCCAGCTTGCAGCGCGACGTGACGATCCCCGTCGACTTGAAGATGCGCGAGCCGCTCGCGATCGCCGTCGAGCTCGGGTCCTTCGTCGCCTGCTCGTCGTCGGCAGGGTCGACTTCGTCGACGTCGTTGTCGTCATCGCCCCAGGCTTCGTCGTCGTCGCCCACGCCCCAGCCTTCCATCGCGATGTCGTCCTCGCTCTCACCCGCACTGTCGACCGTGGGGGCCTTCGGTGCTGTCGCCGACTTTGTCGTCGGCTTCGCTTTGCCGCCGTCCATCGCCGTCGTCGTCTTCGACGTCGCGCTCTCCTCCTTCGCCGCCACTGGCACGAACGTCGGCTTGACGTCGTCCGTGCGCATCGTCGGCAGGAAGAACGGCGCCTTCTCCGGCGCCTTCGGGGGCTCGATCGGCTTGTTGCGCTTCTTGATCAGCTCGAGGTTGAACAGCGAGTGCCAGAGCGCGCGCGGCGCCGTCGAGAGCGTGATGAGCGAGTCGCCGAGCGGCGCGACCGGGTCGGTCGACACGCGCACACCCGCTGCCTTCACGGCCGTCACCGCCGCGCGGCGCGCCGCGTCGTCGTCAGCGCCGCCGTCGACCGACAGCTGCGGGTTTTTCTCCGAGCCAAAGCCGAGCTCGTCCGCGTTGTCCACCTCGTTGAGCGGCACGGGCATGTCGATGAGCGTCGGCTGCTGCGGCTCGGCGTCCAGGAACACGTCCATGAAGAACCCGCGGTTCGCCCAGAGGTAGATGCCGACATGGCCGACGTGGGTCGTCGCGAGGAACTCGCCGGTCGGCGACACTGCGAGCCCCGTCACGGGTTTGTGGAACCGGACCCAGTCGACGCACTTGCCGGTCGGCAGGTCCCACACGCGCAGCGACGCGTCCGCCGACGACGAGAAGAGCCAGCGCGCGTCGGCGCTAAAGTGCATGTCCGTGAGCCGGTGCGAGTGGCCGCGGAAGCGCCGCACGAGCTTCTTCGTACTCACGTCAAAGACGCGGATGACCTGGTCGTCGCACGCGACCGCGAGCAGGTTACTGTCGCGGTGCAGCTCCATCTGCGTCACGGGCGACGCGACGCTGAGCGCGAACGCGAGCGCGTGGGTCTTGAAGTCCCAGAACTTGAGCTGCCCGTCGATGCCGCCCGAGACCACGGTCTGGTTGAGCGCGTCGACGACGACCGCGCTCACGGGCCCGTCGTGCGCGTGCGCGCCGGTCGTGTCCTCCAGGACTACGGGCGTCGATCCCGGCAGGACGAGCGCGCGGATGAGCTTGCCCTTGGGCGTCGCCGCGGTCGGGAACGAGCCGCGCCGGTCGCCGGACTGCATGTTGTACTTGAAGACCGCGCCGCCGACACTGCCGACGAGCGCAAAGTTGCCGCACGTGCTGATCGTGACCGCGGTCGCTGCGGTCTTCTGGCGGCGCAGGTCCTCCGCGCTGCCGGGCGTCACGCGCTCGCTCGGGTCGAACTGGCGCAGCACCTGCTTGCCGATCGCGCGGCGCTCAAAGCGCCACACGTACGCGGCCGGCTCGTTCTCGTGGCACGTCACGACGTTCGCCCAGTCGCGCTCGCGGGTCTCCATGGCCGCGAACTGCGTGATCGGCGGCAGCTTGAGGTCCTCGGCGCGCACGTTCATGCGGCGCGCTTTCTTCGCGAGCGGGCCCTGCGACATCTCGGTGCTCTGCTGCTCGCGCGCAGTGTGGAAGACGCGGAACGCGCGGTCCTGGCCCGCCGACAGGATCTGGCAGCACGTGCCGTCCGAGCCGTCCGCCATCGTCGCGAGCGTGTTATTGCCATAGTACCGGATCCGCGTTGGCGGCGCGCGGTGGCCCTCGCGGGACTTGAGCAGCCGCGCAGTGCCGCCGTTCAGGTGGTCAAAGATCCACATCTTGATCGCGTTGTCCGCGCCGCTCGAGAGCAGGATCGGCTCGTTCGGCAGGAACGTGAGCGACGTGATCGCGCCGTCGTGCGCGCCCGCGAGCACGGACTCAAGCTTCTGGCTCGCGAGGTTCCACACCGCGATGTCACCCGTGAGCGAGCCGGAGGCCACGAGCGGCGCCTGCGCGCCCGAGTCCGTGCGGAACGACAGCGCCGTGACCCGGCTCTGCTCCTGCTTGAAGTCCAGCACGAGCGCGTCAAGCTGCAGGTGGTGCATCACGAGCCGGCCGTTGCCGAGCCCGACGCCGACAACGTCCGCGGCCGGCGACTGCTCGAGCGTCGTGACCGCCGAGCCCCAGCCGCTGAACGCGTAGACGCACGTCATCGTGCGCACGTTCCAGAGCTGCAGCGCGCCCTCGTCCGAGCCCACGAGGATCTTGTTCAGGTACGTCGACGGGTGCAGCAGCACGCTCGGCGTGAAGCCCCGCGCGAACTTGATCTCGTCGATTCGCTCGAATGTGCTGCCGACACACAGACACACAGACAGCAGCAGCAGTAGAGGACGGATGAGCGCCCATTGTCCCCCGTCCCCTCTCTACATTCCCCACATCGCCTGCGTACGTACTCGAGGTCCCAGATCAGCACGCAGCCGGTGTCGTCCAGCGAGAAGAGCGTGGTGCCGACCGTCAGGAGCTGCCAGCCCGTCGGTCGGTCGTCCAGAGACACACAGAGCAGCAGTACGCGGTGGTGAGCATCCCTGTCATCTTGCAGCCGCTTTCGCTGGTTCTGCACACATCGTGCGCACCTGCTTGATGTCTCCGCGGTGCCCCGCGAGCGTGTGCACCTGCGCCACGCGCTTCCAGACGAGGATCTGGCGCCCGCACGCCGTGAACGTGAGGTGCTTGGGCGGCAGCACGGCGAGCGCGAGGATCTTCTTTGGCAGCTGCGGCGACACGAGCACGGGCGTAAGCCGGTCGCACTTGTAGACGGCGAAAGACTTGCCGAGCGATGCGGCCGCGAAGGTCTCCGTGCCGAGCGCGTAGACCACGAGCGGCAGGTCGTCGCAGATGAGCCCGACGGCGCGGAAGCACTGGAGTAGCCGGCTGCTCTGGCGTCGCGTGGGCTGCGTCATCCTAACGCGAGCGCGGCGAGAGCTCCTGGCGGGTTCGGTGAGTGAGTGGGCACTGCGGTCGACGCGGCGAGTGCGTGAATGAATGACTGGAGGCGCGTTATGTGCCGAATAGAAGACCGTTTTGACCACAGTGAAAACGAAAAACGTGAAATGGTGTCTTGATTCTTGATGTCGTCGTACTTTTTGAGTCAGGCGAATCGGTGGCGAACTATCGGTCGAGAGGGACCCGGAGATCCCTGGAGGCGCCAATGGCGTCGCTCGCAAGCATGAGGACAGACCAACGTCCATGATTCGACATCAGCGCCGCACGAAAGAGTTGGAGGCGCATTCGTGAGTGACTTGCCGGCTTGGGTCTCCTGGTAGTGAAACTTGAGCGGTGCGAAAGATCTCTTCCAAGATGTCATTGAGGCTACGGTACTGGGGCGCTGACACCTACCAAGGAGCTCATAGACGCCGAACTGGTAGATAATACGGACGGGATACTCAAGCACGACGAGCACAATACTCACTTGACGCATCCTACTCTCTTTGGTCTGTCTGAGAATGCGTGATTTCACTGAGTGCTTGATCACTTGACACGTCTGACATGGCATTCGCATCTTCGCACCGCGATTCATTCTCAGTCAGTCACTCTTCGCTGCTCTACATGACCTACACCAGCTCTACTTCTACTAGGTACCGGATGCGCGCTTGCGCTTCCTTGTACACGATCAGCTCGTTGTACTCTGCCCTCGACCCGTACATGTAGCTCGGTCGCTCCGGCTTGGCGATCCGGAACCCGGTCGGGAGCGGCGTCTCGAAGAGCACATTCCGGTACCGCCGGATGTGGAATGTGTGGCGCTCCTGCGGCTTGTGCGAGTGCACAAACGAGCAGCGCAGCGAGACGTCGAAGCCCCGCTTCCCAGCGATCCAATCCCCGCTTGGTCGTTTCAGCACCTCGATAGTCAATGTTGCGTCGTTTGTGTGCCAGTGGTGCAGCATGTGGTGCTTCGCGTCTTGTGCCACCGTGATCACGCCGTCGGCGTCCGTGTAGTCCTCGATGAGCTTGTCGAGGTATTCCTCGGCTACGGCGTTCAGCGTGTCGTTCACGTTCGCGTACGTCTTGCACTTCTCGATCGCCCACTTCCGGTCAAGCGGGTACGCGACGCCTGGCTCCCCGACGACGCCGACGGGCACGACCGCGCCGCAGTCGGGCAAGACGACCGACGTGGACGGGTCCGGCGCGTGGGATCCCGGCGCCTTGGCGCTCTCGATCGCCGTGTAGTCCCGGTCCGAGTTGCCACTCTGCGCGGGCGTCGAGGTGCCTAGCGCCACCTCGCAGAGCAGCAGATAGTGCACTCTCCGGTACGTGGTGATTGGCTTCCCTGTGACCGAGTCGACGCTCTGCTCTGCGATCGTGTACACCTGGCAGTAGCCCACACTCTTCTGCGCGACGTCTGCAAAGTACAGGCCCTTGCCGTACGAGTAGCCGTGGTGCGGGGCTTCGGCCGGCGCGATGCGCAGCCCCTGCGCGAAAATCCCCATGAGGTTCGTGCTCTTCGTGCCGTGCCACAGCAGGTGCGTCGGCTTGCGCTTGAGCGCCGGCGCGCTCTCGAGCAAGTTGGCGAGTCGCTGCTTCTCGCCGCGGCGGTCGACGCGGAAGATGTTCGAGACGATGAACTTCGCGCGGTCGCTCGGGCGGATGCCGCGGACGAAGTAGCGCGACAGCAACGCCATCTCGCGCGACGACTGCTCGAGCGGCGCGATGCACACCTGGAGCGCCGCGCGGCAGTACTCGAGCGGGTGCACCTCGTGCTGCCGCAGCTTGGCGCCGAGCAGGATCTTGTATGTCTGCGCGATGTCCGCGAGCCGCCGGACGCGCGCCAGCTCCGCGTTCACTGCGTTTGGGCTGTCGAACGCCTTGATCGACGCCCCGAGGGCGTCCTCGTTGCACGGCATCACCTCGTAGTACCGGCTGCTCTTCTCGCTGATGATCTCCGTGAGGTCGCACGACGTGGCCGACAGTACCTCGAGCCTCGCGGCGGCCCCGTCCGCGACGCTCCCCACCAACGTCTGGAGCTCGCTGTCTACGCCCGCGCGCTCTTCGAGCACGGTCAGGATCTCGTGGAGCGTCGCGATCGCGACGTCGAGCTCCTCTTTCTTGGCGAGCGGCAGCTCTTGGTGGTAGTTGCAGTCATACGCCGCGGCGAGCTGCAGGCTGCGGATGTCGGTGATCGCGTACAGCACCTGCGTGAGACTGCGCGGCGCGGGCTGCGCGAACGGCGCGAACTCGGGCGGCTCGGCCCCGTTCGCGAGCTTCACGCGCGCGTTGAACGGCTCGGTGACTGCGCGGTCGATATCGGTGTGGACGTTCACACGTTGCACGAGGTTGTACTTGCCGGGCTTCTTCGCAAACGCGGCGACGCGCGTGTCCCACGTGTTGCCTGTCTTGGCGCGGAAGATCTTCTTGAACTCTGCGACTGCGTCCCCGGCCGCGCGGAACGGCGTGTTCTGGAACTTGCCGTCCTCGCCGACGCGGCCCCAGTTCGTGAAAAGCACGTAGAGGTCCTGCAGCTCGTCGTGCACGACCTGCATGCGGTAGAACGCGTTGATGCCGTGGCGACCGTTCTTGACGTCCACTTTCGTCAGCAGCACGTCCAAATGTCCGCCGCCAGCCTCGAGCGCCGCGCCCGTGTCGCTGTCCGCCTCGCAGTGCACGCGACACACGCTGCCGACGTCGCAGTTCTCGTTCACTGTCGGGACGATTGGCGTCGTCGTGATCAGCCCCGCGGCCGTGCAGCGCTTGAGGAGCTCGTCCGCGTCGCTCGCAAAGTCCGGCGGCACCGCGTCGTCCGCGCTGTCGCTTTTGTCGTCGTCGTCGTTCCCAAAGAACGCGGCTTCCGACGCGCGCATGACGTCCGGGTACGTCTCGCGCAGGAACCGGAAGAGCGCGCGCGACTTGTGGCGCCGGATGCAGTCCAGCACGCTCTCGTGCGCGTCGTTCGTCGCGTTCAAGTCCGCGCCACGCGCCACCAGCAGCGCGACGACGTCGTGGTTCTCGAGCGCCCCGAACTCGAGCGCCTGCACCGCGACGTGCAACACTGTCTGGCCGCGGCGGTTTTGCTGCGCCACCGCCGCCGCGATCTCGCGCTCCCGCGCGCGCTGGTCCTGCGCCTCGACGAGGCCGCTGTCAACTGCGAGCTCGATCTCCGGCTTGAGGTTCTTCGCCACCAAATGCATCAAGACCGAGTTCCCGTTCTCGTCGGCCGCGGTCACGCGCGCGTTGTACTGGACGAAGAGCTCGAGGAGCTCGTAGCGGATCGTCGGCGGGGCGACGTACGTGATGAGCATCAGCGCCGACGTGGTCGCGGCCCGCAGCGGCGGCTCCGCTGCTGCTGCGTCGCTGCTGTCGGGATCATCGCTGCTGCTGTGTCCGTACACATCGCCCCAGCGGTGCTCCTCCGATGTGAAGCGCAGGTCCGGCTGGAGCCCTTCCTTCAGCAGCACCGCGAGGGCGCGGAAGAGCGCCGAGTCCGGGCTCTCGAACTTATCGATGAAGAGGTCGAGGACAAGCAGGAGCGCGTTGCGGCCGCGCGGGTCCGTCGCGTGCCGGTCGAACGCAGGCACGCCAAGGAAGTAGTCGACGAGCCCCGCGCACCGGGCTGGTTCGCCGCGCGCCTTGCGCAGCGCGTACATGAGCGGCGTCTCGCCGGCGCGGTTCCGCTGGTTGACGTCACACTCGTGGTGCCGCAGGAAGTCGATGAGGTGGGCGTTTCCGTGGCGCGCGGCCAGGTGGAGCGCTGAGTTCCCCTTGGCGTTCGTGTGCGTGACGTCGACGCCGTTCTCGACGAGCGTCCACGCGATGGCGCGCGGGAGGTCGTCGAACGGCTTGGGCACGCGCGCGATGCAGTGCAGGAGCGTCTCGCGCGAGCCCTCGCTGCTGCGCCCGAGCAAGTGGCTGTCGTTCGAGACCTCGAGGCCGACAATGAGGTTGCTCGCGAGCTGAAACTCGCCGCAGAGCACGGCATCCTCGACGGCCTGGCGGCGCGAGAACTTGGCGTTGAGCAGCAGGTGGTAGATACCCGCGAGCGAGTGCTTGACCGCGTGGTAGAAGAAGCTGCGCGCCTTGCCGCCCTCACTGCTGCTGCTGCTGCTGTTGCTGCTCCTGAGTCGCAGCCAGTCCGACACGCTCGCGTTGCTCTGGATCAGCGTCGTGATCGTCGTCTGCCGCAGGTACGAGAACGCGCACGCGAGCGGCGTGAGCCCCTGCGCGTCCGTCATCTCGAGCACGCGCCGCTGGCTGTCGCGCGACGGGAGGTTCGACAGGAGCGTCGACGCGCATACGAACGCGCCGGTCGCCGCCGCCAGGTGCACGGGCGTGCGCTCCAGCTCGTCCCGCTGCACGAGCTCGACGCCGCGCGCCGCCACCAGGTTCGACACGGTCTCGACCGGGTCGCTCTCAGCCGCGGGGATCGAGCTGAGCAGCGCGCGCGACGCCTGCGCCTTGAGACTTTCGTAGGTCCCAAGGCGCTTCTGCTCCTCGAGCGTCTTTGTCGCGAGCCGCGCGTCGTAGCCTGCGTGCCAGTCGAGGTCGACCTTGACCAGCGCGAAGTGCAGCGCCGAGAAGCCGAAGGTGTCGACCGCGTTCACGTCCGCGCCGTTCAGGAGCAGGAACCGCTCGACATCGAACGTCGCGTCCGCGTTCATTGACGCCGCGTTCACGGCCGCGTGCAGCGGCGTGCGCCCGAAGGTATCCGCCGTGTTCGCGCTCACGCGCGTATCCGGGTGCGCGCTCGCCAAGACGCGCAGGAGCGGCAGATCCCGGTGTTTCGCCGCCCAATACATCGCGGTCCGACCGTGCTGGTCGCCGAGCCGCAGCGCGCGCCGCACCGAGTCGTACGCCAGCGCAGCCTCGATGATCGACGTCGACTGGGTGGACGAGCCCATCCACTTCGCGACAGTCAGCCCCGTGGCGTTGCGTGTGTACGGCACCTCGCCTTCGTGTGGCTGCTTGATTGCGATCGAGCTCTTCGCTTTGATCGCACAGAGCAGCGGCGTGTCCCCGTCGCGGTCTATCGCCGCCGGGTCCGCGCCGCCGTCGAGCAGGCACTGCGCGAGCTCCACGTGGGCGTTGCGCATCGCGGCGTGCAGCGGCGTCCGTCGGTCGGCGCCGCTCGTGCACTTGGAGCTCGCGTCGAACGAGAGCAGCAGCCGCACGATCTCGACGTCGCCCTTTGTCACCGCTTGAGCCAGCGCCGTGTTCTCGAGCACAGCGTGCAGTCCGCAGCGCGACACCGATACCGGGTTCTCCAGTGTCGAGCACGGCTCGCAGCGCAGTGGCGACACGTCCGGGTCCGCGCCGTTCTCGAGCAGCAGCTTCGAGGCGTGCGCGTTCCGGCTCTGGACTGCTAGCATCAGCGGCGTCGCCCAGCCGCTTGTCTCGGCGAAGTTCACTTCGTCGGCCGAGAACGTGAACAGTTCGAAAACGATGCGCAGGATGTCCTCGCCATACCACTTCTGCGCGACTGAGCGCGCCGTCGTGAAGAGCGCGCGCTGACACACGGTGTGCAGGATGTTGCGCGCCTTGACGACAAAGAACTCGGGCTCAGTGCTGACGTCCTCGTCCTCTTCGTCCTGGTCGTCCGCATTGGCGGCATCCGTGGACGCTGGCACTGGTGGGACAGTGGTCCCGAAGGCAGAGCTGGTGCCGAAGCCGCCAAAGCCAGAGGTGGGGCCGGTGCTGGAGCCGAAGCCACCAAAGCCAGAGGTAGGGGCCCTTCGGCGTTTCCGCTTCGATCCGAGGCCGAAGCCACCAAAGCCGCCGGAGCTGGAGCTGGTGCCGAAGCCGCCAAACCCGGAGTTGGTGCTGGCGGCTGAGCCGAAGCCAAAGGCGGAGCTGGAGCCAAAGACGGAGCTGGAGCCAAAGGCGGAGCTGGAGCCAAAGGCGGAGCTGGAGGGAACCACGGGCGCGGCTGCAACTTTCCGCTTGAACTTCGGGTTGCGGACGTGCTGGTACTCTACGAGCGCGTCGGGGTCTGTCGTGTGCTCGGCGAACAAGCGAACCACGTCCGAGTACATCCGGTCCATCTGCTGGACGACGTCGAGCTGCTTGGGGTTCGCCTCGAGGCTGTCGACCGCCGCACGCTCCTTCGACACGAGGATCAGGAGCGGCGACTTGCAGTACCACTTGGCGTTCATCAGCTCGCGCACGTTCGGGCACCGCGCGACACATTCGCGGAGAATCTCGAGTGGGATCAGCGTGGTCGGCGCGCAGTAGTAGTAGTGCTCGGCGATGGCGTGGAAGAAGTTCCTGCCGTTCTCCGACCGGCTGAACGGGATCGGACTCGTCGCGCCGCGCGTGGCGTTGTGGTGTGCCAGCAGCAGCTGCAGGAACGGCGCGCCGTCGTCGCCGCGCTCGGCCGCGCAGATCCAGGCGTCCGAACCATTGCTCCCTGGCGTGGCCGTGCCGGCCTGCCCGAGCGTGAGCAGCAGCTTGGCGATCTTCACGAGCTGGCGGCCGATCGCTGCGTACAGCGGCTGGCTCGGCAGCATAGTGTCGCCGTCGTCGTCGACGACGACCTCGTACTGTGCCCGCGCACCGTGGCGCAGCAGCACCTCGACCGCCGCCGCGTAGAAGCTTTCGTCGCTCGCCGACGCGCGCTGGATGAGCACGTCGAGCGGGTAGACGCCACTCGCGTTCGGCACGTTCGGGTTCAGCCCCTTCTCGACGAGGTACTGAATCTGTGCGAGGTTCTTCGAGTGCTGGCACTGCAGGAAGAGCATCGTGCAGCCGTCGCGGTCGCGGAAGTCGAGGAACTGCCCGGCCGCGTCGTGCTCGAGCATATAGTCAGCGCACTGAGGCCGCTGCTTGAGCAGCGCGCAGATGAGCGGCACGACGCCCCAGGCGTTGCGCGCCCAGAGCTCCGCGCCGACGCGCGTGAGCAGCTCGACGCACGAGAGCCAGCCGTAGCTCGCGGCGTAGTGCGCCACGCTGTTCTCGGACGTGTCGTACGCGTTCGCGTTCGCGCCATGGTTCAGCAGCAGCGCTGCAAGGCGCGTGTGGCCGTTCATCACGGCGAACATGAGCGGTGTCTTGCCGAGCTTGTTCGGGAGGTCTACCTTCGCTCCGTGCGCGAGCAGCACTGTCGCGGCGTCGACCTGCCCGGCCTGCGCGGCCACGCACAGCGCGCTCATTTTGTCGCCGGCGAGCGCGTCCACCGACGCGCCGTGGTGCAGCAAGCACTCGAGCGCGCGCACGCGACCGCGTTCGACAGCGAAGTGGATCGCCTGGTACGCGCCGGCGCCGCGCGCGCACAACACTTGCTCGAGCAGCTCCGGCGACTTGGCCGCCGCGAGGTCGAGCAGCGCCTCGGCGTTCGCGTCCCGCCCGGCGCGGATCGCGCACATGAGCGGCGAGAGCTTGAGCTTCGTCGTCTTTGCGAGCAGGCTGCAGCTGTTGGCGACCAGGAACCGCAGGGTCTCGCTTGCGGGGGCAACCGCGGCGTAGTGCAGCAGCTCAAAGCCCGCGGCGTCGCGGCAGTGCTCGGGCTTCTCCTCGAGCGCGGCCCAGAGCTGCTCCAGGAATCGGCTGTTCGGGTTGAGCGCCGCAAAGTGCAGCGGCTGGAGCTTCGTGTAGTGCGCCTTCGCGGTCACGGACGTGCGGCGGAACGCCGGGAGGCCCTCGCTGCCGGTCGAGAGCACGCGCAGGTGCAGGTCCGTGAGCCCCCAGCCGCCGTTGCGCACGAGCACCTCGACCATCTTGGTCAGCAGCGGGAGGTTCCCGGCGCGCGCGACCTCCGCCACGTGGTGCGGCACACCGTTGTCGCTCACCCACTGGCCCGCGGGGTGCAGCAGCGCGAGCATCGTGAGGCTCGAGCCCGAGTTCCGCCAGAAGAACTTGGTCTCCTTCCGACTATCAAGCCCGTCGCCTAGCGCGTCGTCAGCGAGCAGCGCGTTGTTGCCCTCCCGCCCGCCGCGGCTCGCGTTGATCGCGCGCCGGTTGTAGTCGCTGAATGCGCTTGTGTGCGCGCCGGTCGAGTGCCTGGGCAACGCGTTATATGGCGGCGCAGCAAACGCGGCCGGCTTCGCGGTGCCGCGCGCCTTGAGCAGCTGCGCCACCGCCTTCACGTCGTCGGCCTCGATCGCGTGCTGCAGCGCCGTCATCTTGACCCCGACGCTCTGCGGCGCCGCGAGCGACGTCATGAGGCCGATGGCCGCCGGGGACTCGGTCACGGTCTTGAGCAGTGCGTAGTTCTGCGTCAGCACCGCGCGCAGCACCTCCTTGTTCGCGGCGAGCGGATCATCCGTGACTGGCGCGAACGCGTGCGAGCCGCGCAGCTCGCGGTCCTCGTACAGCTCGAGGTCTACGGTCGCGTAGCACGGCGGGATGATGAGCGCGGCGTCGCGCTTGCTCGGCTTCTTCGGACCGCCGCCCCCGCCGCCCCCGCCGCCCCCGCCGCCCCCGCCGCCCCCGCCGCCGCTGGTGGTGCGCGCCCGCTTCGACCGCGCGCGGCCGTCACCGTTGTCTCGCGCAGCGGCCGCGCGCTGCTTGCGCTGGCGAGCGACGGTCGGGGGCTTCTCGTCGTCCGAGTCCGTGTCGTCGCCGCCGTCGTCGTCGTTGGTCTCCGCGCTCGGGGTCGCGAGCGCTGCCTTCGCACGCGCCAAGCGGCGTTGGATCTGCGTGACACAAGCGGGGGAACAGAGCGGAGCAGACGGGTCAGAGCTCGACATCAGCGCAAGCAACAATCACGCCCAACAGAGAGCGAGAGTGAGAGAGACGCACCCGCGCCATCGACTTGGCGGTGACCTCCACCGAGCCGCCCGCGCTCTCGAGCGCGTACACGTGGCACAGGATTGAGTCGACCTCGAGCCAGTCGTCGAATGCGTACTCGTAGCGCCCGCCACTGGACGCGCCGTCGTCGCCGACCTTGTTGAGCCACGTGATGCGCACACTCGTGTCGCCGGCAGCCGCCATGTCGTGCGTGACGTCGTCGAGCAGCTGTGCGAGCCAGAACTCGTCGGCGCCGCTGTCCGCTGCGGCGTCTGCGAAGACCGCGACGAGCGAGAGGGCCTCCATGGCGACGTCGCCGTCGCGTTCATCGCCGTTGGTGCTCGCGGCAGGGAGCGCTACCTTCTTCCCCGACGGTCGCTTCGCTGCCGATGGCGCCGTGGCGCTGGGGCTCGAAGTTGTGACAGCAGGAGGCGCAGTTGAGCTCGGAGCCGCAGCAAACGGACTGAGCGCAGGCGCGGGGTTGGCCGGGAACGCGGCCCCGAACTTGCGCTTGGACTGGCGGCGGGAGCTCTTTCCTCTGCCGGACATCGCCGGCTTAGGAGGGGCTACTGTAGTTAAACGGGGGAAGGACTTGGGCGGGAGGCGGCGTGTTCAGGATTGAGAGCGAGATGCACGCGTCCACGGTACCAGCAGACATCACAGCCATTGACACGCATGACAAAGTACAGTAATGATCAATTACGAGTCGTAATTTGATCATTACGAAACTATCCACCCGTCGTAATTTACGACGTGTGGATAGCAGTCGCATTGCATACTTTGTTTCCGTGAGTTTAGTTGCAGCCCTTTTGTAAGGCAAGCTGCGGACGACACTCGCTTCCACTATCCCTGCCGCCTGTGAGCTCCCTTGATCAGCTCAAAGCGCGCGACTCGCGGCATCGACTGGAGATGCTCCTTCAGCAGGTGCATGACGATCGCGACATACCCGAGCTGGCTCGCGTACTCCACCGACGTCCAGTGCACCAAGCCGTCGGTCTGATCGTGGCTTCCCTTGTCGCCGCCGTGGTTGCTGTTCTGGTTGTTGTGGTTGCTTCTGGTCTCCTTGCCGTCACCGACATCCCCACGCCTCGCTCGCTCAATCACGACCTCTATCTTGGCTTCCAGTGACTGCCCCTCATCTGGGACGTCGTCGTACAATGCTTCGCACAGGTCGAGGTCGCCCTCGCTCATGCTCACCGCGCATATGAACGGAAAGACATCGGCGTCAGCGTCCTCGAGCAGCTCGATCGACACTGCTTGCGTCCTGTCGAACGACGACGGGTGTCTCTGCATGCGAGCTGCAAAGTGGTCGCCGATGGTGCGGTACCCTCGACAGTACGCGTACTCGGCCGCGCATACCGTCGTCGTTGTGGATTCCGTGACGTGCATCGCCATCGCAATAGTCGGGTCGGCATCGAAATGACGAGTGGTACGAGCGCCGCCAGCTCGATCTCGCTGGCTATTGTCGCAGGGTCGCTCAATAGCGCCGTGCACTGGTCGTGGTACTGCTGGCTGTTGAGGTAGAGCTGCAGCAAGGATCGGATGTCCTCGGACTTGGCGACAGTCAGAGGGGTCGTGCCGTTCTGCGCTATTGCGTCAACTCTTGCGCCGTGCTGAAGCAGCACGCTGACAACGCCGGTGCAGCCGTTCTGCGCCGCGACATACAGCGGAGTTGCTCCATCCTTCGTCGTGGCGTCGACGCTTGCTCGGTGCGCCAGCAATTCCCTCACGATGTCTGTGTGGCCGACAAACGCAGAGTACCGGCGTCCAGCCCCTCGTCATGATCTCGTCCATCTCGCTGACACTCGCGCCTTGCTTCAGCAGACGTCGCACGTCGTCTATCTCTCCTTCCTTGCACGCAGTGTGGAGGCTCATGGTGCTGGCTGGTCTGGTCGGTGACGCGGTGAACTGAAGACGCTTGCGCTCGAGGCAGAGGTCGCGAGAGTGAGCGCGATTCAGCGGTTTGCACCGATCAGGAGAGTTTGGTTCAAGAGAGTGACTGTTGTGACAATCAGGAGCATCCCCCAAGGAGGATGTTTTATTCTGATATCCAACTCTTCTAAAAAAGTATATCCGGCATGTACTGTATATCGGGGTATACACCCCCCACCCGATGGGTATACTGCCTGCCGACCACGCGTTTCAAATCCCGCCACCGCTCCGTTTCCCGCCATTTCGAAACCGGCCGAGAAGCGAGAACCAGTAGAGATACCGTGCGCGTGCGCGTGCGAATCGTGAAGCCGGGAGGAGGCGACAACAGAGGTGCGGGAGATGTGTTGGGATGGCAGACGCGTGCGTGTGTGTGTTGTGATGCTCAGTACGACCACTCTGTCGCGCAGGTCGCCGAGGAAACATGACCACGCCTCAGCCGGTGAACAAACAGCGCGTTAACAGGCGTGCGCCGCGTGTGCCGTGCGGGCGTTCTCCTCTGTCGCAAGCGGAGCAGTTGTCCGAGTCGTCGGCGTCGGATCCAGGCTCGACGAGCTCGTCCGCTGCGTCGAGCGAGGCTGACTCGGACGCCGAACACGACCGAACGCAACCGAGGCGCGTCGTCATGACCGCCGCCGACTTGGACGTGTTCGAGTTCGACTCCTGGGACGACTTCCACTCGTACCTGAACGACTACATGGCTCGCACGTACCAGGTGAGCAAGCTCGTCGTGCTCGCTGCGAAATGAGGGATGCGTGTGCGCGCTGATTGTGGTCTGTTTCTGGGGTTTGCAGCTCTTTCGCACCACACCACGGCTTCTATGGCACAGCGGGACAACGTCATTGTCAAGAACCCTGCGTCGACAGCGGCGAAGATCCCTGAGCGGTTGAGCTTCTACTCCAAGATCCACATATGCACGCACGCAGGGGAGTACAAGTACCGTGGCAAGGGCAAGCGCAAGCGGCAGTCAACGCGGTCGATGGGGTGTGAAGCGCGGGTATGTGCACAAGATGTTGCTCGACACTCTTGCGTATGTCACTGTACATTCCAAGTGTGTAACGCAACATGCTCGTACATTTGCAGATCAATATGTGCGTGAGGCTCATGAGTGATGGAGTGTTCCGAGTCTGCGTGACCAAGGCAAGTCTCCGTTACACGCACGAGCTGTCGAAGTCCGCGTACCAGCAGTACGCGACGAACCGATTCGCGCTGAGCGAGGACATGGTCGACACTGTCGATTTGATCAGGAAGACAGGCGCGAAGAAGCGCAGCATCCAGAAGCACATTGTCGAGAACTCCAACGCGCAGCCCGACCTGAAGGGCATCGGGAACTTGATCGCGCGCCTGAAGACCCGCGAGAAGCACGGGATGACCACGGCTCAGCTTCTGCACAAGTGAATGAAAGAGTTCTGCGAGGAGGAGGCTGGCAACATAGGAAGAGTCTTCACGGATGAGATCGCAAACAAGATGTTAGTGTGTTGTGAGTGTGTGCATGCTCAACGAGCAAGGTGACTAAGCTCGAGTCTGTTCAATGTATGATCCATTTTGTTGCCGCATGTGTGACTCTTCAGACGCGCCACATGCGCGAGTTCTTCTCGCGCTTTCCAGAGGTTCTCCTGGTCGATGCAACCCACAGCACCAACGCGTCGCGGCACAAGGTGTTCAGTTTCATGGCGCGCGAAGTGTTTGACAAGGGTCAGTACGTGCAGCGCGCGATCGTGCAGAACGACCGAAGCGAGACGCTGCGCGCAGCCGTCGAGACGTTCAAGAAACACAACTTGGACTGGGAGAAGCTGCAGTGCGTCATCGTGGACAATGACTTCACGGAGATCGGTGTGCTGCGGTCGACTCTACCGAACGTGTGCGTATTACTGTGTCAGTTCCACGTCATGAAGTACCTCTGCGAAGAGATCGCGTCGGGCGTGTACGGCTTCACAGCGTGGCAGAAGGACCACCTCAAGGCTGCCATCGAGCTCCTCGTGCACGCCATGACGGAGCGCGAGTGTCGCAAGCGCCGCGACTACATGCACCATCTTCTCCAAGCAAGATCGACTGGCGTTCCAGCAGATTGTCCTGAGACAGACTCACCTGACCGTGCGGACGACGGAGTGTGTCGCGAGACAGACTCGCAAGGACGAAGGACTCGCCGCGATCGTGGCGACTTCGACGAGTACTTCCGGAGGAACTGGGACTCCTCTGTTGACATGTGATGCGCGTACACGAGCGAGAGCGCGATCACGCTGGGAAACAACACAGACAACCGCTTGGAGTCTTCTTGGAAGCAGCTCAAGGAGGTCGTCAACGGGTTCATGACCGTCGCGGAGTGTATCGCGTCGATCATGTTCTACCAGACGCTCGCTGAGAGGGACTACACCTCTCATCTCCACAAGCTCGCGATCGTGAGGAACCCGATGTACGACGCTGAGATGAGTGCTGCGGCTCAACTCGTCAGGGAGCATGCGTGCATGCTAATCTACAACGACTACGAATTCGCAACTATTCGCGCAAAGTACCGGTTCTACTCCGCGCTGTCGAACCTAATCTTCATCAAGGCGGGCGACGTGGAGGAGTTCTCGAGGGACGAGCCATCCGCGGAGTACGCGATTGAGAAGTCAAGCTGGACGTGCTCCTGCCTGTTCATGGTGACACGATTGCTCCCGCGCCGACACATCTTCTACGTGAGGAGGTCGATCGAGATGGAGCAAGTCGTGCCGCTCGACCTGCTCAACAACCGCTAGCTACTTTCGTTGGCCCGCGACCCGGAGGCAGTGGACTTACCTGCGGCAGCATGCTACGCGGAGAAGAGTCTGGAGAAGCTGAAGGTCGTCTGGGACAGGAGCAAGAAGTTCAAGGACGCCAATGAGGTGACGAGCAGGCTGTGCCAGACGATGAGTCAGCTGGGGACGAGAGACTTCAAGGCCACGCTGCAAATGCTCGACTCCATCGAGCCGTGGATCTTGCGGGGTCTTCACCGAGACCTCATGTTTGCGATCGCGGCAGCAGTGGAAGGTCGTGGTGATCCTAATCAACGTGGCGTTCGCGCAGAGCAGTCTCCAGTGGTTGACTCCACCGTGGTCGCCGCGGTCACGCTGGTCAATCCAAGTCCGACAGACCTGTTCGACGTGAGCGCTCGAGTCATCGGCCCGGCGGTTGACGAGGCTATCGACAGAAGCTGAGTACGTGGTGGACCCGTCAGATATCATGTTCGGGGTGAGTTTGCCTGGGAATGTCACTCAACAACCACCATCAAGTGCCAGCGCGTTCGAAAGCGTTGCGGAACACACCCAGACAAGTACTGCCATTATCGAGTACCTGAAGCCATTGAGTACCCAGGAGACCGTCGATGATGCGACCTCAGCACTTGGCGATGACCAAGCTTCCCAGCGAGGCGAAATGGAGGGCTCTGGCGCTGCGCGTATGAACATTTTGCTCCTGTTTGGCTCGGAAGAGAAAGAGACTCTCATAATGAATGAGTGGATGTGAGAGTTATTTTCACAAGCAAGCCCACTCGGGGCAAATTGTTCATACGCACTTTTTCCTTGTGAGAACAAGTACTCCTTTTGAGAGGAGTCAACAACCTTGTCCATGATCAGGCGAATGAATCGAGAGTGGTACGCAAGGGATAGGGCTAAAGCAGACAAGCGCCTTCCATTTTTGGGCTAAAATTATACAACGTCAGAGTGAGATTAAATATTACAGGTTATCAAAATTTGAAACTTGCCGATAATGAAATTTGAGCCTGCAAGAATTCTCTTGGTTGTTAAAATAAAGGGACACAATGAGTGAGTGATGGTTCTTAGAAGTAAATCAACTAAATCCACTAAATCGACTAAATCAACAAAGAACTGAAGTAAGAGTGGAAGCTGGAGCTGGAGCTGGAGTGGAGTGGAAGGTCAACACCATCTAACACCAGGGCAATTGAAGGGTAGCGCAAGTTGTGGTGGTCCTTAGTGGGCCCAGTGAACACCCCCTGTCTATGTGTACCGGCGACCACCGCCCGAGATCTTCTCAAGCAGCTCTGTCGCGCGCGCCACGACAGGAGCCGGACAGCCCGCCAGCGCGGCTGTGTTGATGCCATATGACTGCTGCGCGAGTCCCTGGACGACTCGATGCGAGAACACGAGCTGCTTGCTGCTGCCCCCCGTTCCGCGCTCCAGCACCTCCATCCGGTACAGCTGCATCTCCTCCCGGCACTCGTCGGCCACGAGCTCACTCAGCACCGTAAAGTGCGTCGCGAACAGCGTGCGCACCTGCTTCGCGCACAGCGCCTCGAGCACCGCGCCGGCGATCGCGACGCCGTCGTTCACCGCCGTGCCGCGGCCGACCTCGTCCATGAGCACGAGCGAGCGTGGCGTCGCCTGCGTGAGGATCGTCGCCGTCTCCTCCATCTCGACCATGAACGTGCTCTTGTCGGACGCCAGGTCGTCTGCCGAGCCCACGCGGCAGAAGAGCTTGTCCACGAGCCCGATGCGCGCGAACGCGGCCGGCACGAAGCTCCCAATCTGCGCCAGCACCACGAGGTGCGCGTTCTGCCGGAGGAACGTGCTCTTGCCGCCCATGTTCGGACCCGTGAGCAGCCAGCACGACCCGAGGCGCGCGGCGTCCGGCTCGTGTGGCTGCTGCTGTCGCGGAGTAAAGTGCAGGCTGTTGGGCACGAACGCGCGCATCCGGCTCCGCGAGTTCCGGCCCTTGAGGTGTGCAGCCTCGACCACGACGTGGCGCCCGTCCTCGATGTGCAGCTCCCGGCTCGCATCGAGCAGCGGGCGCGTAAAGTTGCGGTCGGTCGCGACCTGCGCGTGCGAGCACACGACGTCGACCCGCGCGAGCGCGAGCGCCATCGCCTGCAGCTCGGCGACGATCGACAGCACGCGCGCGCGCAGCGCGTCGAAGATCTCGCTCTCGATGCGCTCCACCTCCTGGGCCGCCTCGCTCAGCTCGCGGTTCAGCGCGCGGAGCTCCTCGGAGCGGTACCGCGCCGCGTTCTTGAGCGACTGGATCATCGTCAGGTCCCCGAACGCGTCGCGGCTGCGCTCAGCCTGGAGCAGCCGGGTGTTCTCGTCGTGCGGGATGTCGATGAAGTAGCCTTTCTCTGCCTGGTACACGACGCGCAACCGCGCGGAGCCCAGCAGCTGTCGGTACTTGGCCTGCAGCACCTGCCGCTGCACCGAGTGCGGGTCGTGGTGCAGCACGCTGCGCCAGCGGTCGAGCGCCTCCGAATACCCCGTGCGCACGAACTCGTGCTTCGAGTTCAAAGCAGCGAAGTCGTCCTTGAGCGCGGCGTGGATCTCGGCCGCCGTGCGCTCGATCGCGGTGCGCTGTTCGCTCGACGACAGCAGACTCCCACAGCAGTCGCGCACCAGCGGCGGGAGGCCCGGCGCCGCCGCCCCGAGCCGTCTCTGTTTGCCGCGCTCGTGCGCTTCGAGCAGGTCCACGAGCTTCTTGGCCTCGTCGATCGTCGACGCGACGTTCTTCAGGTCTTTCGGCGTCGCGGCGCCGATCGAGAGCCGCTGGATGCTCCGCTCCATGTCGAACACCTCGGTGAGCTGTTTGCGCGTCTGCCGAAGCAGCGGCTCGTGCGAGAAGAAGTACGAGACGGCGTCGAGCCGCTGCTCGAGGCGCGGCAGGTTCATCAGCGGCGACGCCAGCTGCGACTGCAGCGTCAAGCGAACCAGAGCACACGGGTCAGCCTCTCTCTCTCTCTCTCTCTCTCTCTCTCTCTCTCTCTCTCTCTCACGCACAACGGCCCATCGATAGCACGCTGCCTTACAGCCAGCAACCGCGAGCCGCCGGGCGTGACTGTCGCATCGATCGCGTGCAGCAGACTCGCGCCTTTCGAGCCCCCGAGCGACTTGCGACCGATCAGCACGCAGCCCATAGACGCTCGTCCACAGTCAGATAGGCCGCCATAGAGAAAGCGCGAGACACTGCAGCGCAGATGGGGCGACGCACCTTGGAGAGCTCGAGCGCCTTCCACGCACTCGCGTCGATGATCATGTGGTCCGACGACTCGACGTGCAGCGGCGCGCGCACGAGCGACGTCGCGCTCTTGTGCGTAAAGGCGACGTAGTCCAGGATCGCGAGCGCGGCCGCCTGCTCCGCTCGGTTGAGCGACGACAGCGCCTCCAAGTCTGCGGCGGACCGAGACGGAGGCGGCTTCGTCAGCGAGCTGTAGCTCTCACTCGGGCGGTACGTGCGCATGCACGCGTGGGGGACGGCAGCATCGAGCAGCTCCTTAACCACGTCCGGAAACGGCTCGAGCGACGCCGGGTCCGCCGCGGCCGGGAGCAGGACCTCCTTCGGAGCGCAGCGCAGGAGCGCGCTCGCGAGCTTGTCGCTCGTGGACGTCGTCGACACGAACTCGCCCGTCGAGAGGTCGGCCCACGCCAGCCCCCACGTGTCCCCGCTCGGGTCGAGACTGAGCGCGGCGAGGTAGTTGTTCTCGTCCGGCGTGAGCATCGTGTCCTCGACGAGCGAGCCGGGCGTCACGATGCGCACGACCTGGCGGTCCACGAGCGCTTTGTACCCGCGCTTCTTCGCGCTCGCGACGCTCTGCGCTCGCGTACCGTGCAACGGGACGCCCCAGGGCGCGAGTGAGTGGTCAGTGACTCGCGCTCAACGTAAGTGAGCAGCGACTGGCGGCACAAGGGGGCGACTCGCACCTCCACCTGGTTGCAGATCGCGACTTTCACGCCGTGGTGCATCACCTGAGCCGTTGTAGCGGACACGCCGCGTCAGTGGGTCCCAGCGCTGCACTGGCCAGGGCCCTGGGCATCAGAACAGCACACAGCAGCGAACGCACGAGCTTCTCGACGTACGCGTCAAGCGACGTGAGGGGGAAGCCGCACATCTCCTCCAGCTCGTTCGCCTGCTTGGACTTCTTCGTCAGCGCGAGGTTGAGCAGCTGCGCCAGAGCCGAAGGAGCCCGTAAGCCTCCTGCGTGACGTGCTCGCACTCCCGCACCTCTCACATACAAGATCCACACACACACGCACGCACATGGGAAGCTCTGCGCGCGTCGTCGCCGAAGAACTCGTAGAAGTCGCCTACTTGGAAGAGCAGCATGCAGTCTGCGCAGTGCAAAGCGAGGGTCTAAGAACAGGAAATTGATCGCCTTGCATCACCCAACTCGACGCACAAGCACAGAAGCCTCGGAGCACCACGCACCCGGGTAGTCACGTTTGCGCTCGAGATACTGCAGGACCATGGGTGTTGCGCCACCCGTGAGCCGCGCGCTCGATGAGCTCCGTGTGATGAAGCGAGAGGCGCGCAGCGCCTGTGACGCCGCCAGCCAGCGTCTCATGCTCAGCACCACCCGGGTCGTGGTATTTTATTTAACCCGGCACTGTTGGAGAAACCCTCGGTGCTTGAGGAGTTAACCCGGATGCTGTGTGATACTGTACTCAAGTCAGGAAGTTCAAATTAATGAGTACCTAATGGTATCCATGGTTATCAACGATTTGCGCGTCATTTTTGAACAGCACGCAGCTCGATTCGACCATCCACTCAAGCCACCGCCGCCGCCGCCACCATGACCCAGACGATCTACGTTTCCTCCCGCAAGAGCCAGCTCGCGATGGTGCAGACCAACGAGGTCATCGCCAAGCTCCAGGTGCGCTCTACCCTGGTTTCTCCCCCGCTGTCTTAGTGGGTTGTTATTGTGTGAGGGAGGAATTTGCGCCACTTACAGGCACACGTGCGTCTGCGTCTCTGTGTTTGTTGCAGGCGCTGTACCCAGCTATCACCTTCATCGTGGGGCAGGAGGATACCGTGGGCGACCAGGTGCTCGACCGCCATCTCACGGACCTCGGCACGAGCACAAACCCGGGCGTGTTCACCAAGAGCCTCGAGGTTTGTAGCTAGCCCTCTGCTCACCCCCGCAGTGTGTTGTTGCTGCGTACACGGATGCGCTGCGCTGCGAGGGCACTAACGCGCAGCAACTGGACGGGAACTACCCGATCGCTACCCAATGAACGCACCAACAGGACGCACTGCTCGCCGGCACCGCGCGCTTCGCGGTGCACTCGCTCAAGGACATGCCCACGACGCTACCTGCTGGGCTCGTGCTTGGCGGAATCACGACGCGCGAGAGCCCGGAGGACGCGGCGGTGATCCACCCAAAGCACAAGCAGAACGGCGTCACGCGCCTGGCGGAGCTGCCGGAGGGCAGCACGATCGGCACGAGCTCGCTGCGTCGCGAGGCGCTGCTGCGCCGGTTCGTGGCTGGCTGAGCAGCTCACTGAGGGGGCTCGGATGCATGCCGCGCGCTAACGCCTGCACCTCTTGTGGGTCTGCCCCCCCCTCCCTCCTCTCTAGTCTCTTCCCGACGTTCCAGATCAAGACCGTGCGCGGCAACATCCAGACGCGCCTGGCCAAGCTGGACGAGCACGACGACTATGACGCGATCATCGTGGCGGCGTGCGGCTTCCGTCGTGGCGGACTCGGCGAGCGCATCGACGAGCTGCTGCCGCTCGAGACGTTCGGCACGGGCGTGGGACAGGGCAGCATTGGCATCGAGTGCCGCGCAGACGACGCTGAGGTACATCGCCACTGAGTACTGGTAGGAACACGACCACCTCGTGCCACCGATCCTGGCGCCGCTGACGTATGTGTGCTTGTGGCCTGTGATGTGTGCTAAGATGCTCGAGATGCTGGCGAAGATCGAGGACGAGCAGTCGGCGCAGCTCTGCACGGCCGAGCGCAGCCTGCTGTACAACCTGGAGGGCGGCTGCCAGGTGCGTTGGTCGAAGTCGACAAGATGCTGTTGCTGGCTCGTTTCGCTGGTGACTGACGTCACTCTCTCTGTCTCGTTCTTGTCTCCATCTGTTGCTACGCACGCTCTAGATCGCCATGGGGGTGCACACGACACTGGACGAGGACACCCTCACGCTCACGGCGACGGTGCTCTCGCGCGACGGCACTCGCCGCGTGCAAGGTTCGTTATTCGCTTCCATCGTTCTATCTGCTTGCTCCTTAATTGGCGCCGTCGGTCGACTGCCACGCCTTCGACGGCCGTGCTGAGCTCGCTCGGTAAGGCGCAGCATACGCTCACACGCCTGTCTCCCACTCGTTGCGTGACGCTGCGGCCGACAGACTCGATCTCCGGCCCGCGTTTCGAAGCCGAGGGGCTCGGCGAGGCGCTCGCGCAGCGCTTCCTGGAGAACGAGGAGGCCTGCGAACTGCTCGGCAAGATCGGCGAGAAGCGCGCGCTGACGTACGGAGACGCCGAGGCGCCGGGCGACGCGGCTGCTGCGGCTGCGGCTGCCGCCGCCGCCTCGACCCAGCAGTAGATACCGTAGGTGGTCAGGCGGGCGTCGAGCTTGGTCGGTCTGGCGCTCTTCGATGATCAAGCTGCAATCTGTTATGCGCTCGGATGCCCCGACGATCGCCCCGGTTCTTTGATCCTCGCGAGGTGCTCATCGTTCGAACCCGCTGCCCTTGGACGCAGTCATCTCTCTTCGAGTGTGAATGTATCTTCCTTCGCCTTTCGGCGGCTCGGTGGCGTTCGTGCACACTGGTCGGGATGCCGCCTGAACTGCTGTGTCGGACTTGCGATGATTGCCTGGGAAGCATTGCCAGTCAACCGAATCGACGAACAGTGCGATAGCAGTCAACAAAAATCAGTTCCCGGGCTTGTTGGGAAGGTGCAATGCCAGACGGCGACCTTGTTGAGCGACTCAACAACCTGAGGGACTCAACGCCTCGCCATCGCGCCGACGTCGCACTCAACATGAGTTGGCGTTTCTTGTAAACTCGCCGGTCGACTTTGATGAGAGGAATCGCGACGTCACGACGTCGAAGCGGACTCATACTGAATCGGGAGAACGATGGCTCTCAAAAGTAGCCTCCAGATACCCAAATCATTCGGATCCGCCGGCTTTACCACGCAGAGCTTGGAGTTCCACGCCAGCTTCATCCGTCGTGGTCGCGGGAAACACGCTGTGCGTGGGGCACAGCTCTGGCGTTTGGAGCGTCGCGAGAATCTCCGTCGTGCAAGGAAGGAGATCGATGACGCACGAGAGGCGAAATAAGCAGCGCACGAGAGGAGTGGAGGAAGGCGGAACTTACAGAGTTTCCGGTCGACAACTGCTGCCCGAGCCCGAGCCGAAACTTTCGGCGACCCGAAAGCTACCGCTCAATAGGACGACGGCTCCAGTCTGTTTGTTCTCTGGTCCTTTGCATTCTCAACACCCACCAGCAGACCTTCGTCAGTTGTGCGCGCGCGACTTGAACGAGGAACTCAGGTCGGCAATGAAGTCCTTTGGGCCAAAGTTCGGCGAGATCGACATTGCTGTGTCTTGAGGAGAGAGCTCGCGTCGAGGCTGGCATTGAGGCTCTCTCGCGAAGACGTGGAGCGGGTGAGCGAAGTGATGAAGAGATGTCTGCTTCGTTCGTTTGTTGGACTCGCGCTTGGCTGGCGTGCAGTGTGTATCAAAGAGTTGACAAAGTGTGTCGCTTTCCCTGAGTTCGTTCGCTCTGTGATCCCTTCGAGGTACATTTGATCGATCGATCGATGTGCGCGAACTCGTCGACGGAGAAGGAAGGCGGCCCCGAAATGTGTTGGTTATTGTCGTTGGGGCATGGGGCAGCCACTCAGCCTTCCAGTACGTACTGTAAAGCTGTGCTGGCTCCTGATCAGTAGTACCGGTACAGTTGTCGCGTTTTTGCCATATCACAGACTTGGCGATCACATTTGGCACTCCTGTGAAATCGAAATGAGCATGTGAACGCCACCAAACAGCCTTGTCGCCGAACTTTGGCGGCCTGGAGAACGTAACGACACCGCCAAACGGTGTGCTGTGCGTGCAAAAGCTGGCAAGCTGGCTGGGGGATATTGTGCCTGGTGCTTTCCGTCAAACCAGGCAAGACAAGTGGAACGAGCTGCAGTGGCGGACGGTTGTGGCGGCGGTGGCACTGGTCTCACTTCGGAGACCAAGGCTGCCTCCAGGTGCTGCCTACACGCTATGTACAGTACTATAGTGGGATTCTTGTTCAAACCACAGGTACTGTAGCAGGCAGGCGCCGCCAGCATCTCTTGAAGATCGAGTGTTTGGACCTCCTGGCGCATCGCCACAAAAGTGTGCCGAAGACAGGGGGTATCGAGGCCTGGCCATTTGCATCGAACTGCCGCGGGCTCGTTGCACTCTGCACACATCAGCGAAAGCAAAAGGGGGATCGAATGTTTCACTTTTCATTTCGCATCGGGGAGCGCAGTACTACCAGTTGGTACTCGCCTCCTTCACACAGAGCTCAACGATGATGACGCGGAGCAGTGCGTACAGCTGCGCTTTCGGTATCAACACAGGCGTCGAGTGCGCACAGGATGCCGCGTGGCTGGCGATGTTAGACACCGTCAGCCTCGGCAGCTTCGACGCCGCCAGCAAGTGTGCCTCCAGTAGCAAATACCTCGCCCCTGCTCCTGCTTCCCCGCCAGTGCTGTTCGGCGACCTCGTCATGGACATGACGCTTGTTTCGGTCACCGTGGGCCCGACGACGCAGCAGCAGGAGCACACGGAGTCTCCGCAATGGTGCTCCACGATGGCGTCGCCGGCTCACAGAGCGTCTTCACCAAAGGCAACATCTCCGTCTTCACAGCGTGGCAGCAAAGCGAAGATCCCCGGCGGCAAGAGCGGTCGGCCGCGCAGATCCCGCAAGAAGGATAACGCTGCGCTCGACCACATCTACGCCGAGCTGCAGGAGAGCGTCGGCTTGTGCCGGTACTGGGGCAAGCGGTGCTGGAACTTGCGGGCGCCAAAGCCCACGGGTGGCCACCACAGTCTCTGCCACTCCCATCGCACGAAGGCGAACAACAACCAGCGCCGCTTCGACTACAAGCGCCGAGGCACGTTGTGGCGTCCGTACGTGCCCGATCCGTGCGCGGAGGACGTGTCACTTTTCCCAGACGCCCCGGTCGAGGTCTCCACAGACCTCTCCTGTCCGAGCTCTTCCAACACACGCAAAGCCAAGACGGGCACCCGAGGCACCAGTGCCAAAGTTCAACTCCAGGTTGAGACCGCTCGCAAGTTCGAGCCATTCGCGCGTCCGGTGGCATTACGCGAGCAAGACGTCGAGCTGCTGCACGAGGTCCTGCGATCCACGACGGAGTCAGAAGAGATCATGGTATTCTAGGTGGCGTTCCCAGCGAATATGCGTTCGATGATGGCCAGCCAGTCCATGCGTGTGCACCCAAGCGTTCTGTGTGGTAATGCGTTGTTCTCCTTGGCGAACGAGAGTGCATCACGTGGTGTCACA
>SMMQ01002631.1:0-14450 GCA_008271595.1 [Pythium] brassicae (nom. inval.) | reverse complement strand
CCCCCCCCCCCCCCCCCCCCCCCCCCCACCTGAGCGACGATGCCGATAGTCAGGTGGCCGAGGCACAGGTACGAGTCGACGATCGCCTGCTGGCCGATCGTGAGCAGCGACACCTTCGCCGCCGTGGCCTGCGTGTTTGAGACCTGGAGCTGGCGCAGCAGGAAGTAGATCTCGCCCATCGCGATGAGCGTCATGAGCACCGCGTACCGCGACGCCTTGGAGAAGAACTCGTTCAGGTTCTCCTCCTGGAACGTCGTCTCGATCTTCAGGTACAGCCCGCAGTTCACGCTCGCGATCGTGCCGCGCAGCTTCATGTGGCGCAGCGCGTTCGCCAGCTGCGCCTCGTCGGCGTCGGCGTCGGCGTCGGCGTCGCCGGGCGCAGACGCCGCCAGCGGCGCTGTCGCGTTCTCGAGCGACAGCTCCACGATGCTCACGCACTGGTCGCTGAACGAGTCACTGCTGCGGAAGCGCGACACGTACGCGTAGCGCGGCGGTGACACGTCCACAGCCACAAAGTCGTCCTTGTTCGCGAGCACGGGCACGCCGTCGATCACGCCAAAGTTGAGCATGTCGAGGCGCGGGTCGAGCGTGCCGGCGCGGCCCGAACGGGGCGGGTCGCCCGGCTCGTCGGCCAGCGACGACGCGTCGTCGGCTGTCGCAGCGGCAGCCGCTGTCGCTGTCACTGTCGCGGTCGCGGTCGCCCCGGTCGTGTCGTTGCCGCCACCGGGCTTTGGCTTGCGGTACAGCAGCTGCACAGTCGCGTCCGGGGAGTTGCCGAAGAGCGTGAGCTTGCCGAGCCGGCGCAGGAACACGCCCTGCACGGGCAGGATCGTGGCCGCGAGCGACGCCTGCTCCTCGTAGATCACGAGCTGCCCGGTCACGTACGCGACGTCGGCGCGCAGCTCCTTCGAGGCCGGCGGGCGCATCTTGAGGAACAGCCACGTGTGGCCCGCGTCCACCGGCTGCGTGTACTGCTGCAGCTGGATCTCGCGGTCCACCTTGAGGTACGGACTGCGCGTCACCCGACAGGCACCGAGCAACAGTGTGAGCGTCAGCGGTTGGCGCTCGTCACCACCACCCAGGCGCCACCAACAGCACCGTACATGACGTCAGTGTACACGGGCTTGACAGCGTCGTACTCCTCCGGCGCGAGGGACTCCCACGTGCCTGCAGTGTGTTGATACACACACTATTGTGAGCTCCTGGGGCCACCCACCCCACCACGTCCGTCCTGTGCCAGTCCAGTCAGTCAGTCGCCCGAGCCACGCACGCACCAGAGTAGATGCCCGAGACGTTGAGCGGCGGCTCGTCGCGCCGGTAGCCAGGCTGCGCCTCGAGCAGGTGGCCGAGCGCCTGCACCTTGGCGATGCGCTCCGAGTCGTTGAGCGACTCGCGCGGCATCGCGTAGCGGTTGTAGCCACCGCCGCCGCCGGTGGTGGTGGCGCTCGCGCCGCCCTCCAAGCGGTTGCGGCGCTGCTGGGCGTCGGCGCCCGCGCGGTTGTCGAAGAAGAGCACCATGAAGCAGAGGAAGATGGCCATGCTGAGCAGCTGCATGCGTTGGCGCTGGAACTGCTGCTGGCGCCAGTCCGCCTCCATGGCCGCCATGTTGAGCCCCAACAGGTCGGCGCCGCCCGGGGAGCCGCCGAGTGTCACGCCGTTGTTGCCGGCGTTGCTGACGGCGCCGCTCCCGCGCGGCGACGTGGCGCGCACGATCATCACCACGCGGCCGTCGCCATGGTCCATGCTAGCGACCAGAGCTCACGCGACCCGTGCGACTGTGTACTGTAGTGTGTGTGAGCGAGAAGGGAGAAATGCTCCTTCAATCGCGAATAATAGTGAGGAAATGAAGGAAATACGGTACTCTTGTCGCACTTGCACTTTTGCACACACGCGCGCGGGAAGGATGCCGCCAGCGCTCGTTCGGGAGCAGCTGCGCGACGGCAGAGGCCGCTGCGCGCTCGCAGCGCAGCGCGTGGCCGCCGGGACGTGCGTGCTGCAGACGCGTGCACTGGCCGCGATCTCGGTCACGAGCTGCAACTGGTGCTTCGCCTCGGCGAGCGCCAGCGGCGGCGGCAGTGCGCGCCTCTCGCGATGCGGCGGCTGCCGCCGCCTGCGCTACTGCTCCGCTGCGTGCCAGCGCCGCGACTGGATAGACGGCGGCCACGCGCGCGAGTGCGGTGCGTGGAAGCGCATCCCCGCGAGCGTGCGCGACGCCGCGCTGCAGACTGTGCTGCTCGTCGCGCGCCTCGTGGCGGCCGGCGCGCACAAGCAGCCGGAGGTGGCGCAGCTCCGCGCGCACTATGGTGCGTGTGCTGCAACCGACAGACAGGCAAACGTGTGTCTCTCACTCGTGAGCGCTCGCTGCACGCGAATTAACTAACGCGCTGGGCGTGCTGCTCGTGCGCGAAGAGGAGCACGCCGAGGCGAAGCTGCAGCAGTTCCGCGAGATGGCGCTGCTTGTGCGCTCGCTCCTCCCCGCTGTCGACTACCCCACAGACGACGCGCTGCTCCGCGACACCGTGCAGCTCTTGTGCCGCGTCAACTGCAACGCGTTCACGATCTCGGACGACGCGTGCGCGCCCGTCGGCATCGGCGTCTTCCCGCACGGCGCGCTCTTCAACCACTCGTGCGCGCCGAACTGCGTCGTGAGCTTCGCCGGCCAGGACATGCGAGTGCGCGCGATCGCGGACGTCGCGCCGGACGACGAGCTCACCGTACGTGCGGTTGGGCGTCCTTAGCGCAGAGTATAATGGGGATGGGCTCACGGGGGGCGTCACGTCCCACTGTTGCATGGGCAGATCTCGTACGTTGAGCTGCTCGAGACAACCGCGACGCGCCAGCAGGCGCTGCGCGAGTCGTACTTCTTCGACTGCGACTGCGCGCGGTGCGCGACTGCGACTACCGGTGCAAACGACGACGACTGGTTCCTCGACGGCCACACGTGTCCGTCGTCCGGGGCTGCAGCGTGTGGGACGGAAGGCGTCGTTGTCTTCTGCGACGGCGCGTCTGTTGCCAGCTGCAAGCGGTGCGGCGTCGTGCGCAGCCTGCCGAACAGGAAAGCGTTGGAGCACGCGCGCGAGGACCTCGCCACGCGCCTGCGCGCGCACCCGCCGGGTCCGGACAAGTGGCGGCTGTGCCAGCAGCAGCGCGCGCTCCTCGTCGACGAGCTGGCGTTGCACCCGCGCAACGCGCGCCTCGCCGCGTTCTACCGCGACGCCGGCACGTGGCTCGTCGACGCGCCGCCCACGGCGTTCCCGAGCCGCAGCTTTCGTGCGACGACAGCGCTCGCGATGTTCTCGCGCGAACTGGCGGCGACTGCGTGGCTCCTGCCGGCCACGAAGCTGCCGGCGCGCGGGCTGCTCCACTTCCAGATCGGCAAGCTGCAGTTCGAGGCCGCGCGCGACAGCGACAGTGGCCGTCGCGACAGAGCAGCCCTGGAGGCAGCGACCGACCACCTGCAGCGCGCGCTCTCCATGTACGTTGCCTGCCAAGTGGGACGGAGAGGGGGGGAGAGGAGGGGCAATGCGCTCACCCTATCGTGTCGTGCGGTGTGGCAGCCTCAGTTGTGCGTACGGACCGGACAACGCGCTCGTGAGTCGAGTGTACACGTACCTGGAGGAGGTCGCGCGCGCGGCCCGAGACGACTGAGCAAGGCGCATGCGGCGTCGTGTTACAGGTTGAAGTACGGGTCGATCTTGGACTTGTAGGCGGCTTTCGCGAACGCGGTTGGCAGGAGCGCGCGGAGAACGCGCTGGCCGACCACTTGGACCCGCGCGTTTGACGGAAACTCGAACAACACGTGGTGCACGCGGCGCACGATCTCGAGGTCCGGGTCCAGTGCAATCGCGGCTACTGCCGCTTCTGCGGCCAGGCTCTCAGCGTGCGACGCACCCGTTCTCTCGTCCGATTGGTGGTTGCGTTGAGCCTGCTGGGGGGCGAGCGCCTGCAGCTTGTGGCTGATCGCGAGCAGCGAGCGCTGGGTCACCGCCTCGTCGAGCGGGTTCAGGTCGACCAGGCGCAGTATCGCGTGGAACTCCCAGCTGGGCGTTGGGCAGTGGTGCTTGCGCCGCATCTTGGCGCGCGCCATGGCCAAGAAGTACGCGTCTTCGTCCTCGACTTGCTCGAACTTGGCGCTGAGCGCGGTGAGCACGTCTGTGCGCGCTGGGGCCGTGGCGTCCGCGTGGCGCTCGTGATACGGTCGGGTGGCGAGCGCGAACAGCGGCGTGACCCCGCTGTAGGCCGCGTCCCGGGACGCTGTGACCTTGACGCTCGGCGTGAGCTCCACGAGCTCGCGCAGCACCGCGTAGTCGGTGCGTTGCCGACTCGCCGCCAGGACGAGCGCGCGCAGCCCGTTGCGCTCGCGCTTGTTGGTCGAGAGCACGAACGGCGAGGACGCGAGGAGCATCTGGACGATCTCGACGCTCTGGGAGCTCGCAAGCGCCAGGTGGAGCGGGAGCTCGCCCTGCCGGTTGTACACTTGGCAGCCCGCGGCGTACTGGTCGCAGAGCAGCCGGATGACGTGGCATCGCCGGGCGCTGGTGTCGGCAGCAACAGACGAGGAGGCGCACGACGACACCCTGCCGACAGAGTTCCCTGAAACGGCCAGGTGCAGCGGCAGGTTGTCGTTCGGGGCGCACGTCAGCCTGCTCGCAGCCGGCGTCGCGCTCAGGACCGACTGGATGAGCTCGAGTGCGTGCGGTTGGTGCAGGGCAGCGTAGTGCAGGAGGGTCATCCGAGTCGGCGCGATCGTCGTGGCGTCCAGCACGGAAGCCTCCGGGTCGGTGCCCGCGCTCAGCGTGTCGTAGATACGCGCGAGTGTCGCCTGCCACACGGAGGCGACGACGTCGGCCGGGAACCCGTACTTGATGGCCAAGTGGATCGGCAAGAGCCCGTTGCCGGCTTTCCGGACCAGTAGCGTCGCAGGATGGCGCCGCAGCAGCAGCTCGGCCACCCACGCCAGGTGTTCCCGCGTGGTGTCGCCCGCAGCCGACGCGCGCGCGAAGGCGTCCATCGCCACGTGCAGCGGCAGGTCGCCCTGCTTGGTGCAGAGTGCGCACAGGCGCGGCGCGTCCTCGGTCTTGAGAAAGGCGTAGATGAGCGCTTTGGCGTACGCAGCACCAGCCGACGCTCCGCCGACGCTCGTGCCGACACCCGCCGCGTCGCCGAGCAAGCGGATCGCGAGGTGGAACGGCGACAACCCGCGCGCGTTGAACACGCAGAGAGCGCGGGTTGGGATCAGGCGGCGGCGCAGGATCCAGCGCATGAGCTCGATCGGGGCGCGGTGCAGCACGCCAGTGTGCAGCGGCGTGTCCCCGCACCGCGTCGTCATCTCCCACACACTCGCGCACGCTCGCGGCAGCGGGGCTCGTCGAGTCAGCAGGCGGAGGAGCGCCTCGCTGGGGTGCCGCTCGCGCAGCGCGAGGTGCAGCGGCGTCATCCCGAACGCGTCGACCTGGCCGAGCGCGTCGGGGAAGCCGTCCGCAACCGCGCGCACGACGCGCAGCGGGAAGACGCCGAAATGGCGCACAACAAAGTGGAGCGGCAGGGACGCGGCGCCATCGCTACTGCGCTGCCTCAGCTGGCGGCGGTGGCGCGTCGCGATGAGCTCGACGAGCGCAAAGTCGCGCTTCTGGCGCAGCGGGACCCAGATGTCGCCGAGCAGCCGACTGCGGACGAGCTGCACGACGTCAAACACGTAGAAGGCGGCGGGAACCCAGAAGTGCCGCTCAGCTGGTGGTGCGCTGCTTCGGCCGCCGAGCGCGCTGGCAAAGCCGTTGGACTCGAAGAACCGCTGCTTCGCGCGCATCTCGAGCGCGCGCTTGTGGAACTCGTACCGCTCGCGCTTCGAGTCGCAGTCCTCGAGCGCGAACGGCGGGACGCTCGACGTGCGGTCGAACCGGAATAGCGGCCGTTCGAGCAGCACGGCCCCGCGCTTGCGGTCCACGTAGTAGAAGTGTTCCGTGTGCAGGTCCACGTGCTGCGCGAACCGCGCGTCGACCGCGCGGTGCACGCACTGGCGCGTGACAAAACCCCGCGCGAGCTTCTGGATGGTCTGCGCAGCGTCCGGTCGCAAGGGCGGTCGGGTAGCGCGCGTGATGCGCTCGATCATGTCGGCCACGCACGCGACGACGTCCGGCTCGATCCACGTCACGTCGATGTGGGCGCCGTACCGGCGCCGGCGCGTCGGAACGAATACTGCGCTTTGCCGGCGCGTCTCCTCGCGCGCCGCCGCCGCTGCGAGCTTCGTCTTTGCGCGCCGCTTGTCCGCGAGCTCGTCCTTCCAGTCCCCGAGCGCGTCCTTGAAGTCGTCGAGCGAGAACTGGAGCAGGCGCGTCTTGGCCATCTCTAAGTTCACAGAGAGCGTCGCGCTCGCGTCAACGACGGACCGGCGGCTCCTGCGCACAGGAGGAGAAGGCGACAACGACGCGCCGTCCGGGGCGCTCGCCAGAGCAGCACCACTACTACTGCCAGCGCTGGCGCCCGTGCTCGTAGTTGTTGCTGTCTTCACTGGCGACCGTGTGCGTTGGAAAGCAGCCCAGAACGTCATGAACTCGACGAGCGTCACGCGGCCGTCGCCGCTGCTGTCGATCACTTGCATCATCTGCCGCACTTGGCCCGCGTCCATAGCGTGGCCGAGCGCTTTCGTGAGCTGCTGGAGCTCCTCGCTGTCCAAGAAGCCAGACCCGTCGGCGTCAAACGCGCGGAACAGCGTCTCGATCCGCTCGGACATCGCCTCCTGCGTCTTCGGCTGCGTCGCCGCGAGCACGTGTTTGCGCTTGGCGTTCAGCCGCTTCTCCTTGGCGCGCGCTCGGGCTTTGAGCTCCTGGGCCTGGATCGCTGCCTGCGCCTTGGCTCGCGCCTCCTCGAGCTCTTCTTTCTCGCGCTCGCCCGCCTCGAAGCCGTCGTACCAAGCGAGAAAGTCGTCGAGCCGAACTTCCTGGCTGAGCGTGCCCATCACGAGCTGATTGAGCGCGTTGCGGTACGCGAGTCCTCGCAGCGGGTACTTCCCGAGCACAGCGACGAGCCGCGGCAGCAGGTTGGACGCGAAGCAGACGAGCTGCTCGGCCGCCGGACTGTCGCTCCCGCTGTCCACCGCGCTCAAGGCGCTCGGGCCTTGAGCGAGCAGCGCGTCGGTGCCCTCGAGGAACGCGCGACAGAGCTCGCGCCGCTGCGAAACGCGCTGCTGCAGCTTGGCGTCCGCGCTCTCCTCTTCTTCAAGCTGGAGCTTCGTACGCCACCACAACTTGAACTCGTCGAGACTCACGCTGCCGTCTCCGCCAGTGTCGAGCATGGCGAAGATCTGCCGGATCTTGAGCTCGTCCGCGCCAGCCGACGGAGCCGACGGCGTCGAAGGCGACCAGGCGACCGCGCCGGCAGTGCCGAGCAGCAGTGCGCGGTAGAACTGCTGGAACTCGTCGAACGAGATGCTGCCGCTCTCGTCCAGGTCGTAGTGGCGGAAGATCCGCGTGATCCGCTCGTCGCTCGAGCTGGCGCCGCCGCCGCCGAACTTGTTCAGAAACTGCGTCATGTGTGTCTCCATCTCGGGCGGGTCCCACTGCGTCGCGCCGCTGACCTCGTGGTAATAGTACACCTGCCCGGACGTCGGCTCGACAAGCTCTTCCCAGCCGTTCATCTCGAACTTGCGGACGCAGTACAGGAGCCACGCCGTGGTGGTGTCTTCGGACAGCTCGCCTGGATTGCCATTCGCGGCAGCATCGCCGCCAAACCGTTCGCGGATTCGCTGGATCGCCGCCTCAAGGTGCCGCTTCCTCGCCATCGGGTGGCCAAGCTGGAGAAGCACGCGGCCGCACTGGCGGAGACCCCACGAGCGCGCTTGGCGGTGTGTGGCGCTGCTTCCACCGTCTGCATTAGGCTCGGCACGCACGCCATCGCTCTCACTGCTCTTGCCGCTACTGGTGGTGCTGCTGCTATTCGAGCTGCCGACGTCCAGCTGCGCTTCGAAGAACAGCGCGACCTTCTTGGCCCACTCGATCTTCGTGCTCGGCACGACTTTCAGCAGCAACGCGACGACGTTCTGCTCCATCTCGGGGTGGTTCCAGCGCTCGGCGAGTGTGTCCGTGTTGCGGAATGCCACAGGGAGGTTCTTTTTGTGGAGCGTGTCGACCCGCTCCCACGCGGCGAACTGTGCCGACAGTCTCGTGCGTCGCTGGAACGGCGCGTTCGCGGTCCAGTAGTAGCTGAAAGCGTCCCAAGTCACAACCTCTTGCGCGCTGAATGGGTCCACTTCGCGCATGAGCATGGGCAGCGATGAACTCTCGCCGCTTCCGCTCGAGAGCGAGAGCCCGAGCGCGACGCAGAGGTCCTCGAACTCGGCGCTGTCCAGCGCGCCAGACCCGTCGTCATCGTACTGTAAGAACAGCGCGTGCAGGTCTTGCAGCGTCTCGACGTTGAATGGGTGGTCGTCGCCGAGCAGGAGCGCCTCGTGCGGGTCAGGGACCGTCAGCGCGCGCTTGGCGTCAACCGCAGTGATATGGCTCCACAAGCACTGCACGAAGCGCGGCAGATCCCACTTGGACTCGCCCGTGAGGACGTTGTAGTAATACCTGGACAGCGCTGGGGGGTCAGCTGCCGTGTCCATGACGCGTCCTTCAGTATTACCGTAGCTGGCGGCGTCGTTGCTTATCACGATCTCCTCCCAAGCGGCTTCCGCAACCGGCACGGCTCGGTTCGCGCGCACGTACAGCCGAGCATCCTCGAGCTCCCGTTCCCGCGCCATGTCCTGGAGCAGCCACGCAACAAAGTCGTGCCGCTGCACGGTCATCTGGTTCGTCGTGTCCAGCTCGGTCATGAGGCGTACCCGCTCCGTGTCGTCGCGGATCGGCCGCCCCATGAGACGGCATAGCGCATCGAGATCTCCCAGTGAGACGCATTCGCCCTGCGCCGCGGGGCACACTTCGATGAAGCTCTGTCGTGCTTCCGCGTCGAGCCGCCAGTACTCGGCCGCGTACGCTGGATCGTCGTACGAGTCCATCTTGTGAGAAGGGAGAAGGTGCTTTCTAAACCGTCGCGAAAGAGCGTGCGAGCGAGCTCGCGCCTGTTCAATTGAGCTGAGCCTCAGAATCGAACTCGTCGACAGACAACCAAGCTGCTCCGCGATGCCTCTCCGCGAATCTCGTCGCATGGGGAAGTAGTATGGCTGCTCATCGCCACATTGAACGTACTCAGGGTCCTATGCCGATCCGTGTCGGTGCTCAAGATCAAGGGTGCCAAGTTCGAGCTCATCCAGACGGAGCTTGGCAGACCCGTGTTGTAGTCAGCCGAGTTTATCAGCTCAACATCTTCGTGGGCCGTTCAACGTGTGATCGATCTCGGGGTTCTCCCCGCCCGACCTGCTCCAGATCTGCCTCTGGTCTCTGTACTTCGAAGTACACACTCACTCACACGTTCTCATCGCCACCCTGCCCTCCACCAACGCCATCCTAGGTAGCGGGCATTGGTGACATGGGTATCGCTGTTCTGGCCTAATAACGCTATACATCTCACTCACTCGCCCGCCAACGCCATCCTCATGTCCCTCGCCGAGATGCACGGCTGGACTGACCTGTACTACCGCAGAACCCGCGTATGCGCGCCAAGATCAATCAATGCTTCCACCGACACGCTTCTTCTCACGTCCAAAGTGGTCATGGCGATCATCCACTCCAAGATCGACGCACTCACATCACAGGACTATCTCTACCTCAAGAGCACTGACGTCGTAATCGCCAAGAACGCCAAGCTGCTCGGAGAGGGCTTCTTCCCCGGCAAGCTCTTCGTCACTACTAGTAGAACAGCACCAATACCAGCACAGATGCGTCAATGCTCGCCACTGCTCGTGCTTCTGCGAAATGGGGCTGGGACTGTCCGACTTGGCCACGCAGCCTGAATCGCACGCGTGGGAGTGGGTCGCAAGTGTGGTCTTACGCGTGGGAGGAACTCTGCTCGAGTTGGGTGCTCGACACTCACTGTTGTGAACTTTTGATTTTGACGGTGAAATGTGTCGAGCTCGTACGAAGAGATGATCATCGTGGCTGCGGTTGCAGGCCGCTCAACGTTCCCAACGGCGCAGGAGGTAGGGCTGCGCGGAAGCCCGAGGCTCGAAGCTTGCTGGAAAAATTCACAGTGTCTTATCAAGTGCAGCGCGAACAGCATCGCCAAAGTCATCCGTCCGTGTGGCGAGAGAGATCAACTCAGAAATGGCTCTCCTTGAAGTCTGAAGCACCGAGGCGCACCTGTAAGATCCCTTCCCAGTTCCAGGTAATGTGGTGTTGGTGCTGCAAGACTGCACGCTGTTTGATTCCCCCGCAAATGTTTGCGCAATGAGGGCTGTGAACGACCAGTGCTCCGAATGCACCCCTTCCAGCGAGGTGGTGTGCAGCTTCCGTACTCACAGCGCTCGCTAGGAGCTGGAGGGGTGTTGTGCACGGTGCTGAACACCATAGCTCTGGTTCGTGAGGCAGCCAGCTTCGTTCTGGCGCGCTCGGAGCTCGAGCGATCGTTCCGGACGCCCTGATAAGACACTCCCACTGAAGTCCATGCTGTATCACCAGCCAACACCGATACTCGGCGCATGGACCGAGCGAGCGGCATTCGCACTCGCACACATGGCTCAACCGAGCGGGTTTCACAGCAACGAGCGAGCAGTGGTGAAACACAGCTCGCCTGTGAGCTCTCGATGAGACCCCCGTTATCTCCGAACTGGTACAGTACCCGCACCATTCACCACGTCCATCTGAGGAATCGACCTGCAGTGCCGTGGTTAAATCGACGACGAGGAATCAAGCTGAACAACCCGTCAACCGCGCCGTGTTGGCGAGCGAGTCAGAGAAGAAGAGTGGTTGACGTGCTTCGCGCCCGTCGTCGTGCCGAGAAGGTCGAGTCCCAGATTTACAGTACCGAACACTCTAAAGCGGCAAACTGCAAGGTGAGGCATGCTGGCAGCGGTGGTGATGACCGCCGCTCCAGCAAATTGCTTCAGTGCGCTACTTGTTGTTCGTGTTCGTGCGTCGCATGCCCCAAGAGACCATCTCGACGAAACTTGTTCGAGACGTGGAGGTTCTAGGAGGAGGGAGGGGGGGGGAGTTTACGAGCGCCACGTCATTTCAGATTCTACCTGCTCCCTCGACCTGACCCGCACTGCGATCCGTTCCCTCGCGCAGGACTCGCTCGCTCGCTGCAGCGAATGTTCCCCACGCACATTCAAAGCCTCGAGGACAACGCGGCAGATCACCCGCTTGTCCCGACAATACTGTTTGACGACGAGATCGAAGCTGGCAGCCTCCGCCCAGTCGTCTTCGACGACGCTCTCACTGTCACTGACGCTCTCACTGTCACTGACGCGAACTACGGCAACCGCGCAAAGCCGGCCGAGGTCTTCTTCGTCGACATGATGCACGACCTTGGCGCAATCTCAAGCACCATCGACTCGGCGGAGCAGCACCTACACACGCGGCACCACAGCCGCTGGCGGTTCGCGCAGTCGGCCTCAACGCTCAAGGCTGTCGCTGCCAACACTCCATACCTTTCGCCGCTGCCCATGCGGCCGCGAAGCCGCTCCACAGGCAGCATCAACAGCAGCAGATCCAGCGCAGACTCGGGTGAGGGACCATGGGACAGGCGCCGCCGCCTGATCGCGAAGAATGCCTCAAGTGAGGCTCTCACTGACAATACGACACAAATGAGAGGCGACGCACAGAACACTATCGCGGAGAGAACTCGCACGCGGCAGCACCGCAAGGAGGACGAGGACGCGCTTGACTGCATCTGCGCTGAGCTACAGGAGAGCGTCGGCATGTGCCGGTACTGGGGAAAGAACTGCTGGAACCTGCGCGTACCAAAGCCGAAGGGCGGCTTCCACAGCTNNNNCACTTCCACCGCGCGAAGGCGAACGACAACCAGCGCCGCTTCGACTACAAGCGCCGCGGGACGTTGTGGCGGTCATTCAAGCCTGACCCAAACTCGTCGGACACGTCGCTCTTCCGGATCTCGTCAACCGACATGTACAGCGTTGCTGACTCTACCCCGGGCGGTACCGGCAGTAGCGGCGGTGGAGTGTAGCATGCTGGCGCAGTACGAGTCCGCGATGAAGTTTGAGCCATTCGCGCGTCCCGTGGCGCTGCGCGAGCAGGATGTCGAGCTGTTGCAAGAGCTCGTGGGATCCGCGACGATTTTCAGAGGTGCGGAGAGCGCGACACACCCTTGAGACCGTTTGACAGCACCGATTCTATGGGCAGATTGCGATCGCACCCGCGATCAGCTCCCCGTCAAGCCTTATAATGAGTGTGTGGGTGGTGGTCGTCAACGTAACAAACATACCTTTCGTGTTGCTGTTGCGCGCTTCGTCCAACAAGCAATTGCGCCTTCGTGTCTCTCTCTCTTTCTCAGACCTACTCTGACCCATGTTGCACGCACCACCACCATTGCGACCAACAAACAGCGTTACCTCGAGCGCGAAGCCTCGAGCGACTGCTTCTTTCGCCGGTGCGAGCCGTTCTGTTGCGTCCGGCCTCCGGCAGCGGGGAGCAGCCATCGAGGATGATGTCTGCTGCCGGGCCGCCGGCGTTCCGTATGTCTCGGAGATCTCAAAGTACATCGAAGTGATGTACGTCCAGGACTTGATGATGATGGTTGTAAGGTGTATTTGGCTACATTGCCGAGCTGCAATACCCATTCGCAAGCCTCCCTGCTCGCTTGGAGGTTCAGGACGTCCACGACTTTATGAGCTTGAATTGGACCTGTTTAAACTGATGTAAGATACACGCGAATATTGCAAAGGTCGCGGTTATATAACACGCGAAGACATCGACAAGATTCGAGCACAGAACGCCTCGTGCCGCCTCCGCCGTTCGCACTTGCAGCTCCTGTCTGCTCTGGTCGACTCAAGAGACTGGATTGGTCGACTCTGGATGCTGAGCGACTGGATTGCCTGCTCGCTTTTGCCTTTTGCCTGACATGGGGAACCATCTCAGCTGTGATTCAAGTGCGTCTTTGCCAGCAGTTCTACTGTACCGCTCATGGTGTACTCGGGCGAGCGAGCAATCACAGTCAAGTCTACACAACCTGTTGCGCTGCACTGTACATGTACTTAAGTACTGGTATCCGGTACTTGCAGAGGGTCTTTGCGCTGTCGATACTGTTGTACAGCCCGACACGACAGCCACAAACAACTGGAACGCTTCGCGGCACATGAAAAAAATCACGGACGACTCGAAAGGTACTGTGATGGACTCCATCAGCGGGCGAAGATTGCGCGTGTTCGACGACCAACCCGGACGACCTTGACAAGAACGTCTTCCCTGCCTCGATAAGCCTCGACAAAATGCCGCCCACCCAGATGCTCGGACTCGCTCAGACGACGGCGACGACATGCACGCACGCAGAGGAAGGGGATCCCAGTAGTTACTGAACTGGCTTGGTCGGCCGTGCACTGATCCGCACGATTGAACAGATCGGGCTTGGGCGGCTTGCATCGCGACGTACTACAGATACTACAGTACAGTTATATTTCGTCTTCGCCAGCAAGCTTCCTCGGATTGCGATCCACTTTGTCAACATGCTTTGACACATCTCTGCGAGTGCACATCGTACGGATGTGGTCATGGCGACCGTGACCCGCCCGCGGCTTTCGCCTCGACGAGGAACAAGTGCGAGCGAAATTGAGATATTGGTAGATTCAGAGAGTGAAAGAGAGATAGCAGTGCGTTGTCATCAAGTTGTCCTCTTCTGGGTTGCAATGGCGATCTCAAAATCAACATCGAAGCAGACCAACGATAACCTCATCGTCGACGACTTGCTCGCAAGGGTTGGTAATTTCCGTACTCGAGTTCACGAGCGAAGTAGCCGAGCCAACACGTCCGTGTCATCCTGTGAACGGGAAGGCGTTCGAACCGTAGTGGGCCCAAGAGAACGGAGAGAGACACTGGAAGCTATGCTCAGATCTTCCAGCTTGCTGGACCCAGTCGGAAATTAACGCGAAAAATGCAAACAGTTGGCGCTGGTTTGAACTGTCCAGGATCGCACACTCTGATACACGCTCCAGGTCCGAAGGAAGGGACCCAAAGTTGCTGGTTTCGCGCCAAACCTGCCTCTTTTGCTCGTTCGCCTTCGGATGCCACAGAGCTCGGCACAGCTCGGTCCCACAACAACTCACGCATCTCCTACTCTCGTACACGATATCGGAAACCAGCTGCAGGTGAGTCGACATCCATGTGGGTCTGCCCACCCGACAAGAGCTTGACCTCCACACACTCCAACTCACTCACTCACTCGCAGCTTGCCAGTCAGACGACCAGGCAGGCCGCCCAACGCCCGACTCGTACGGGCAGTAACCTAGCGAGCGCTCGCCCGCTCCGTCGTTCGCTCTCACTCTTCGATTCGCCTCGCGGTTCGCACACGCGCCACCTCCTGTCTCGCCCGATAGATCACCAGGGATGGCGCTAAGCAGCAGCAGC
>SMMQ01002628.1:15550-30819 GCA_008271595.1 [Pythium] brassicae (nom. inval.) | reverse complement strand
CCTGCAGTAGTGCCCCCCCCCCCCACTGCTCGACAGCACCAGCAACCCCATCGACCCCTCTCAGCAGCGACACTGTCGTCGCACCAGCCAATCACTGCCTGCAGTTATCTCACACGCCGGGCGTCTCTCGTTCTCTACGTGCTCACTCTCTCCGCTGCATCAGCAGCACCACCGTCGTCGTCGTCGTCGTTACCTTCTTCGTCGTCGTCCTCATCTTCGCTGTCGCTGCCGCTCCGGTCGCTCTCGCTCCGGTCGCTCTCGCTCCGGTCGCGGCTGTCCCCTCCATCCTCCCCCTCCTCCTCCTCGCGCGCCTGGGCAGCGGTCTTCTCCGTGAACGCGCGCTTGGCAGCCGCCTGCGCCTCGCGCTTCTCGCGCCGCGCCTTCTTGAGCCGCTCAACGCGCGCGTCCTCCTCGCGCTGCAGGCGCGCGTCCTCGGCGTCCCAGAACGCGTGCTGCAGGTCGAGCGCGCGCAAGTCGTCGCGCACGCGAAGCAGCTGGCGGTCGAACGCCTCCTGCTGGCGCGCGGCCTGCGCGCGCTCGCGCCGCACGAGCCGGACCGCTTCGCCCAGCACGCAGAGCGGCCACTCGTGCTTGAACACCGTCGTGGCGTCCGGACACGAGAGCGTGCCGGGACCGCAGATGCGGTTCGCGCGCCACGCGCCGGCGTACGCGTACCCGAGCGCGTTCGTCTCGACGCCCTTGCCGTGGCGCATGTTCGCGTAGAACTCGCCGTCGTACTGCGTGTTGGACTGGAGAAAGCGCAGCGTGCCGCGCCCGCAGCGCGCGCCGCGGCGGAACTCGCCCTCGTACCGGAAACTGCTGCTGCCGCTCTGCATCTCCATGACACCAAAGCCGTGGAACTTGGCATCCGCGAACGAGCCCGTGTACGTGACGCCGTTCGGGTACACGGTCGTGCCCGAGCCGCTCGGTTGGCTGCGCTCCCACGCGCCGGCGTACCTGCCACCGTCGCTGAACGCGTACACGCCCATCGGGCCGTGCATCTCGCCACCCTTCCAGCGTCCGCTGTACGAGAAGAAGACGTGCTTCCCGTGGCTCTCGAGCTGTCCGGGCACCTGCGGGGCCAGTCCCGGCGGCGCAGACTCCACCGGCACGGGCGGGATAAGCTCGAGTTTCTCAATCGCGAGAGCGTCGTCCTCCTGCACGTTCGCGAGCGTCGCGGCGGAGGCGCTCGTCTTGTTGCGTTTCTTGTCGTCTCGCTGTCGGAACGAGCACTCGCGGAATGCGCGCGCGAGCAGGAGCTGGTTCTGCTGTCGCGGCTCACGAGGGAACAACGGCGAGGTTGAAGCTGAAGTGTAGCCATTTCGGTCGGGGGGTGGCTTCATGATGGCGTCGTATTCCGCCTGGTGCTCGCGCATGCGCACCTCGAGCGTCGAGAGCGCTTCCGGGCGTGCGTAGAACGCCTGCTCGAGGCGCGCGAAGAGCACGGAGCTCCATCGGTTGAGCTGGATCTGGTGCGACTTGAGGAACCACGGGGCGAAGCGCGCGTGCACTTCTGGCAGTCCGATGCGGCGCAGCATGCGGTAGTAGAAGACACTGCGCGGGTCTTCGTCTTTGAAGCGCTACGCCCAGCGCGCGCGGGGAGGTGGGGACCCACGCGGGCCGTACACAAGGCAGACGTGCGCACGCATAGTGATGGAGAAGCACCTGGCCGTCAGCATCACCACACCTTCTGCTGTACCACCACAAGAGACAGCCAGCAGCCCAGGACACGAACACACACGCACGTGCTGGTACGCCGGCAACAGCTTCTGCTCCTTGCGGATCAACGCGTTGATCTGCTGCGTCAGCTACCAACAGCCGAACCAGCAGGCAGGCATGGCCACACGCAAGTGAGTCCCACGATCTTTCATTGTGCGAGTCTGGAAAGCGGGCTTCTGCACACCTGCATGAGCTCATCGTGCGTCTTCTTGCGCTCGCCGCTCTCGCGCAGCCGTAGCTGGTTGAGAAACTTCTCGCGTGCCTCGCTCGGTTTGTCCTTCTTGGACTTGGTGGCGGCGGGCTTGCGCCTCTGCAGGCCCGCGAGGACCGGCATGGACGGACGCTCTCTACTCTGCAGTGAGCGACGATGAGTGGGTGTGTGTACCAAGCGCTTGGGTGCAGGAGGAAGACGCACCAAGCAGTTTTGTCAAGAATAGCAAAGCGCTTCTTCGTAGTTCCTCACGGGACTCTCATGGAGCCCAGGCTCGTGTTCACCGCGATACACTCCAATTGTCGCGTGCCTCATTCGACCGCACAAGAAAGAAACACTACAGGGCGAGGGATGGATGTCGAGTGGATCTATGGTCACATGCCCATTTGGAAGAGAGCTTGCGACCTCAAACACCACCATGTCGTTATCGCAAGAGTAAGTTTAAAAGCGGCTGCCAACTGCCACAAAGAGGCACGGCGCCGAGCGAGCTTGCACAAGGGGACCACGCACACGTACACATGCAAAACACACGCACACACACGTTCTAGATAGCCGTTCTCTCAGTGGTTTTGAATACGATGCTTTCGACACGGCGGCGGCGTCGTGCTTTCTCCCAAGTGAGAGAAGAGCCCGCGCTGCAGCGTTCAGTATTAGCATGGATCTGATCATCCGCGAGAAGGCCGTGCCTGCGACGAGGAGGACAAGGAAGCAGGCACACATGCACGTGTACATACAAACATATAAGCACACAAGCACACGGGCAGGTTGCTGCTGTTGGCTGGGCGGCGAGCACGAGACTGATTGTAACTGAATCCGAAACTGGCAGTCATGGTGCGCCAAAATGGGAATACAATACGTCCCATCCAGTCGTTTTGAACAAGGCGAGAGCACGCCAGACTTGCTTTTTCTATGTTGGGATCAAAAATACGATCAAAAAGTGATTCAAAACATAAAGCGATCAAATCAGTACGTTATTTCTGAAACCTTTTAAACCAACTTCTTCTGCTCAAACGTTGCTCAAAACTCCTTATAGTGCGCGACGAAAATTTACGGACACCCGAAATAAAAGTTGGGAAATAAAGTACGAGACTGCTAAGATCCATGATTTAATTAGAAGTTTGGTCCAGGACAGACCCGTGTTTCCTGTTCGTATACGTCCATGTACGAAGTAACGATGCCGCGATACAAATGCTGTGCGAGCGTCTCGAGCAAGCAGACCCGTCTGTGCGGTTTGCGGGCATCTTCAACGGAAAGCTGTCAAGTGGGCGCGGGACTCGCGTGGTCTTCCCGCCAGAGATCTTGGACGTGATCACGGGCGCTGCGGCGAGAGGAGCGGCAAGGACGGTGCTGTTGCCCGTCAACTACGGCAACCACCACTGGTGTGGCATCGTCGTCGACGCGGCGGGGAATGCCATCCGCTACTACGACTCGCTGAACGGATGGGCGTACAAGACGGCGCTCGACCTGGCGGCGCGCACTCTGGTCGACGAGGTGCTACCAGGGTTCAGCGTGGCGGCGATCAACTCACCCCTACAGTACGACAGCTACAGCTGCGGGTTCTTCGTGGCGACGAAGTTTTGGCGCTTGGTCGAAAGAAGCGCGCCGCACGACTTGTCGTTGCACTCGCACTTGGCGCGCCGCTTCGACTTCCTGTGCTTTGTTTTCTCCGGCACGGCGCCTTAGCAGCGTGCAGGCGCGTTCGGTGAGGCGCTTTGGCTTCCTGCTCTTCTTTCTCTACGGCATCTTCAAGTAGCGACGTGCGTGTTTTGGCACGCATACGTGAGCGACTTACGTATGCGAACAAATTCGATGTTACGTCGCTGTTTTGTGGGTGGTCATGTTCTTGTGAGTGCATCATCCTGCTTTGGCGAGTCGGTGCTGTCTACTCAACGTTGTTGTGGCCACGGCGCTGCATGCGCGTCACCAAGACACCGGCGCGGCACTCTACATGCGAGCGTGTTGGGTGAATGGCTGTGCTCGTGCTGCACGTCATCAAGGCTACGGCGCTGCATGCGCGCCGCGTGGACAAGTGCGCGGCGCGCTGTACTGCGGACGAGCGTCGTGTGGAACGCGACTTGACGCGGGTTTGTGGGTGCGTGCTACCCTGTGGAACTACGCGTGCGCAGAACGCGATGAGTTGGTGTGCTTGCGACGGAGAGATAGTGTGAGTGGGATGTTGAAATGTGCCACGGTGGTGTTGTCTGGTGGTGTTGACAACCAAATCGGGCGCCGCCGAGACGGCGCGCGCGACTCCAGGACCAGGCGTAAGCTGTTGGAGGATGTGCCGCGACCCCTGATGACCGCCGTCGGAGAAGGACTGGAAAGGTCGTGGAAGTGCTTCTCACTGTGGATTTGTATGGAGTGCGTGCATGTATGTGTGAATGCAAAGCAAAGGTGGCCGGTGCGTGCAAGCTGCAGCCCCAGAGCCCTCGCCGGAGAGCTCATTCCACAACATGCAGTGCAACGCACACGTGGGCTGCAGCAGCAACGCACCGAGTCTTCCTGGGAGCCCTTCGTGCCCCGAATGCAGCATGTATCCATTCAGTTACCTGCGGTTATTGTGTGGTTACACTAATCCAAATGGTTGAGGGTACTGTTTGTACTCAGACCGGACGCTTACTTTTTATCGCATACAAATGCATGTCAAAAATTATGTCCAGAATGATGATAATTTTTATGTTTACTATGTTGCTCCAAGTAAATATTTATTTCTTGCACGCATAAAGTTTCTTTTGGTACGCTGAATGGACAAGAAGCCGAAGCATAAATTTTACTGCATTTTTTGGAAAGGACCAAACAAGACTCGCTGTCGCGCGCCAAAATTATGTTGCATAATAAAAATTGCGATTGGTGCAGTCGCAATTTTTATTCTTTTGATGACAAAGTTGGAGGAGATGCATGCATGACTTGCTCATCTTGCTCATTGCAAATGACTGGATCGGTTCGAGTAGAGAGGAGAGCGAACCACCGCGTGCACCAAAACGCAGTCGAGCGCAGTGGACATGTCACTCGCTTGTTCCTTCGCTCGCTCAGACAGAGGTCTGGTGTGCCAACTGGTCGATCTGAGTGTGCAACACACGTTATCTCAGCGAGTCAATCGTGAGCTTGTTGCGAGAGGAGTCAACGAGCGGGTAGAGGACTCGGGTTGCTGCTACCAGGCTATTACGTCGCTTTTCCTCCGTCGACGTGTGCCTGCAGCATCAAGCACGAGAGCCACTGGTACTTTGAGTGCAAGCATGCACTCAAAGTGCAGGTGGCTTTTGACACCGATTCGCGCCGATTTTGCAAGGCGATTCTCACGCCGCCAGCGTGCGTGAGTGACTTGTCCGGTCGGCGACGCGGCGCGCCATGCGAAAGAGACCACATTGTAATAACCGTGGCCACATGGCGCTGCTGCAACCGCCACGAGACTTGGCTTGGCGTGTCGAGAAGCAGGAGGCAAACACGCGCACGCGCACGCGATTTGTGCGCATGTTCGTTGTTGTGGCCGGGTGCGGCCTCGTGCGTGTTGTGTGCGCTCTCCATGCCGGATTGGACGAGCGGCAGTGTTTTATGGCCGCCACCTGTCGCGTCAGGATTTGCGTGCGCGGCACCGGAAACGAGCGTGCGTGTGGATCGATGCATGCGCGTGGCTCGCGTCGCGCGCGCGACTCAGGTACCAACGATCGACATGTCAGATGCAGCCAAGCACGTCACTCAGAGAACGAGCGGCGCACGAGCGCGGGTGCTTCCGCGACGCGCAGGTGCGCGCTGGAAGCGCTTCGAAGGCTTTTGCGAGTACGGTTGTTAGTAGTAGGTAGTGCTTGTGGTGGCGAGAAGCGCACAGCATCGCGAAAGAGGCGGCGCCCTCAAGAGGTTGTCAGCAGCGCTGTTCGCAGTAGTGTTGCTGCGAGCAAAACGCAGTGGTCCCTGCGAGTGTGAGTCGCACAGGACCACCGCGCTTTGAAGCGTTTCGATTTCTGGCGTGCGGCACATAAACATAAACTGCGAGGGCGTCTACTTTGGTCATTGCTTTCGCGCCACCTTTTTCGTGCTTGCTGTGCGTGCACGCACGTGCACGCACTTGGTCGATCGAAGTCATCCATGCGGCAATGCAGTTGCCGCTTTCCTTTCCCGTGCGTGAGTGTTTGTGGCAGTCAGCCACTTGCTCTGTTGCTGGTTCTGCTGGCGCCCCGCCCCATCCAGTCCGCCCTTGACGGAAAACCAGGTCGCCAAAATCAAGGGTATCGATGTCTGCGCGTGCTTTCCATGGGAGTGGATCGATATGCGTGTGAGCGCTCAGCCACCCAGACTTTTGTCCCGGCGTCGGGTGCGCCGTGGAGACGTCTCCCCATGAGGTTGCTGGGCAGATGTCGGCTTAATAGACGACGTACTTTGTCGGCCCGAAAGTTCAGGTTGGAGCAGGTAGTGCTTGTACTGTTTGACTTTAACGGCGAGAATCAAGCCGCCCCGTGCGAATTTGTTGGCGCAGCCGCATTGGCTTGACCGGGAAGCCCATTGCCATCGGGTGGCGCGCGCGCTCTTATCTTGCTTGTCGCCTCTTTGAGTACTGCCGTCGCGCGCTGCATAACCCACCAAGTATCGAGTTTGCCGATACTGTACTGTATTGACATCTCCTCATGCTCGTCGACATCATGGAGTTCGTCGTCGTTTCTCGTGGCTCCGGTAAGCTGGCGCGCGGCGACACGACCGCCGCCGCCTGGACAGCAGCGGATGTCCGTGCGGGTGGTGGTGGTGGTGGCCAACAACGCCAACGAGCGCGCGATGAAAGAAGCAAGCAAGAGCACGGCGTCGTCGCGACACCATTGTCGTCGTCTTGCAGTCATTGTCGCTGGCTTCAGCCAGCTTTACCGTCAAGAGGCTGGTTCGGGTTGACTGTCGCGGCGAGCCAGCTCTGCTCGCCGGATTGGCTGTCCCGTTCTCGCGCACGGAGCAACTGGTCCCTGTCGCTCCAGAATTACCAAAAAGGCTCGCGTGCGTTCGAAATGAAAATGTGGGGGGCATTTCGCAACTCGACTGCTCGCGCGCACAACACGCCCGACGCACCGGCCGGCCAGCCCACCCCATCCTACCCACGCGCTCGCGCCGCCAGAAATACCCCAGCGGCGGCGGCAGCGGCGGCGGTCTTGTCGACGCCTCTCTTGCTCTCCGGCCGCCTTAGTCTGCAGCTTGCCAGGTGAGTGAGTGAGCGCACACGCGCATTCCTCAGTGAGAGTGCAGACGCGCCATTGCTGACTGCATTGCGTGCGTGTGCAACGCCACCCCCAGCCGAGCCAACGAGCGCCACCTCCTGTCACAGACACCTCCACACACACATTCGCGCCGGCGCTTGTATATGGGCTGCCAGCAGTCGCGCGACGAACACATGGCGCTGCATCCGAGCGCCACGGGCAGCGACGCGGACGCGGCGCAGCGCCCGCGTCTGAGCCTCAGCCAGCTGCTGCTGCAGCATAGCAAGCATCCGGACGCCGCGGGCTCGCATCGCGACGTCTTCAGCATCTTCGGCGAGCGCGGCATGGTGCTCGAGCACCTCGAGGACTCGTCGGTCGGCGCCGCGACGGGGGAGACCGTGGCGGCGGCGCGCGCGCTCGAGTCGTCGAGCTGCTCGCCGCCGAGCCCCGCGGGCTCGGTGTTCTCGACCGCCACGACCGCGAGCGACTCGGAGCGCACGCAGGTGCTGCGGCTCTCGGGGCAGAGCTTCCCGGGGCTCGCGCTGCGCTTCGGCGCGTTCTCGGACCGGGGCCAGCGAAAGCAGAACGAGGACCGCCACGTGTGCGCGAGCGAGCGCATCCTGGACGACGCGGTCGCGTACTTTGGTGTGTACGACGGCCACGGCGGCGCGCACGTCGCCGACTTTCTCGCGGACGAGCTACACGGCGCGGTCTTTGAGCACCTGCGCAATTCGCCGCGCGACCTCTCGCGGAGCCTCGCGGGCGCGTTCGCCGAGGCGGACGACGTGATCTTCCAGCGCCAGCTCGAGTCCGGCTCGACCGCCATCGCGGTGCTCATCCGCGGCGCGACCGCGGTCGTCGCGGCCGTGGGCGACTCGCAGGCCGTGCTCTGCTCGCGCGGCCAGGCGCAGAACTGCTGCGCGCTGCACACGCCGAGCGCGCCGGCCGAGCGCGCGCGCATCCTGGCGGCGAACGGCAAGATCTCCGAGGGCCGCATCTTCGGCTTCCTCGGCGTTTCGCGCGCGTTCGGCGACAACGACTTCAAGACGGGCAAAGGCGCGTTCAAGGACCGGTTCAACGGTGACCTCGTGATCGCGACGCCCGAGATCGCGGAGCTGCAGCTCGCCAAGCACGACGAATTCCTCGTGCTCGCGAGCGACGGGCTCTTCGACGTCATGGCGCCGCAGCAGGTCGTCGACTTTGTGCGCAAGAAGCTCGCGCAGCACGGCAACGCGCAGCACGCGAGTGAGGAGCTCGTGTCGCACGCGATCAGCATTGGCTCGACGGACAACGTGAGCGCCGTCATCGTGTGCTTTAACCACGCGCTGGCGTTTGCGGCCCCGGCGGAGTCGGAGACGCCCGAGCACGACTCGCCGCCGTCCGCGTCCGCCGCTGTGACGCCGCTGTCAGCCGCCGGTCTCGCCGCTGAGTGCAAGGAAGCAGCGACTGGCACCGCGTCGACGACGACGACCTCCTCCTCCTCCTAGAAGCTCCCTCCCGTCCCCCTTCTCCCGAGTCCGCCCCGCCCCGCCTCACATCGCGTGTCCGGCCGGCCGGCTGTTCTTATTATTATTTAGTGTCGCCCGTCCGCACTACNNCTACAGCCACATCCCACCCACCCACCCACCCCTCGGCTGTCTCGCTCTCCCTCTCTCTTCATCGAGCGGAACGCCCAGGATCGTCGAGGACACGGGGGAAGAAACACCAGTCGTTGCTGCTGCTGCTCCCCCCGCCTCCTGTCGCCGGACGAGTCTGCGCCCCTCAAGCGATCTCGTATTATATTTCCCCTCCCCTTCCTCCCTCCCCCCTTCGTGCGCCTCCAGCAAGCAACTGTCAGCTACAGTGGTGACGAGCTTCCGACCGACAATCGTTCCGCCCGGTCCCCTCAGCCCCTTCGCTCGACGCGCAAGACGGGGCGGACACGCGAGCAAACAAGCACCTTGCGCTCGGCTCGCAGCGCTTGAAGCAGCGAGCGGCAGAGAGCAGCGCCTGGTCGATCTCGACAAGCCGCGCACGACCGAGCGCGAGAGCGATCGAGGAAGCGTCCGTCCGTCCTGCGTGCAGGGAAGCCTCAACCGCGTTGAGCTGAGGCGTCGCCTACCGGAAGCCTCGCCTGCGTGCATGCAACAGCTGAGCAACCATCCACACAACTCGACACAACACCCATCCACGGAAAAAAGGAAAGCAGGCTGGGAGAGCTCATCGGCTCGATAGATGCATGACCGACCGACCACCTTTGTACCATACACAACTGCAGACAACACGACCTTATTTACGATCTACTTGCTCGTTTGCTTCCTCCGACTTCCTCCGACTCTCCTGTGCTGTTAAACAGAGTGTGAGGACGTGTCCGTCTGAGAGCAAAAGTGCACGACTAACACGGAGTCCACCGAAAGTAGTCAGTACGGAGGTTGAAGTTGCGAAAAAGATACGCTTTCTATTTCTGAAGCGGCGCGTGCTGAATGGCTGCGCTGGCGGCAAGTAAGCGACTCTCCCGCCTGAGTCAGTGACGACGTCCTGTCTGAGATGCCTGGACTGCCTGCCTCCGAAGTGCTCGCTCTTTCGCTCCGCGTTTAGGCAGCCGCACGATGTTCCGACCCAAAGGAGGAGTCGGTGATGACGTCGCCCTCGATGCCGCCGCGGCTTTCCTGAAGAGCTGCGCGCTTCTCTTGGGCAGGCTCATCGATAGTAGAGCTGCGGTTGGCAGCCTCCACCAGTGCCTCGCCGCCCACTGGCGTCTTGTCTCCAGCGGTTCCCGACGCGGCCGCCGCTTCCTCCTCCTCCACCTCGCGCCGGCGACGCTTGCGCGCCTGGATCTTGCTCTTCTTCTCGTCGACTGAGTCGCCTGTGTCGCGCGTCAGCAGCGGGATGCTCCGGCGGCGGCTCGCGAGCGGCAGCAGCGGAGGGACGTGCTTCCACGCAAGCGTCGACGGTGGCGCAGCCGAACTGCTGCCGCCATGGCCCTGCTGCGTGAGCAGCTCCCCAAGCGTCGGCGCGTAATGGTCCAACTCGCTCGTCACGTCCTCAAACGTGACGGGAAAGCCTCCGATTGTGTCCAGATTGCTGCGCAGGATCGCGCCTTGGATACAGTGCTGCTCCCACTTGAGCGCCAGCTGGTCGTGCACCTGGTGCAGCGCCAGCGGCGAGTAGCTGGTGGAAGCAGCGGATGATGTCGCCAACAAGCGATGTGACAACAACGCGTTAGTTGCATCATCATGGCAAAAATCCAGTCGGTGCAAGCGCACAGTAAGCACCGCACGTACTCGAACTGCACATTGTCGAAGAAGCAGTCGTGCAGCACGAGCGGGGCGTCCGACGCCATGTCGTACTGCGGCTTGCGCGGCGTTTGCTCGATGTCCAGCAGGCGCGCGATTAACTCCGGCTCCTCCTGCCCGGACGCGACGAGGAACAGCACCTGCACCATGCAGCGCACTTGGTGCCACAGGAACGCGCGGCCGTACACCTCGCAGCGGTACATCTGCTGCCGCGGGTCCGCCGCGATCTGGTCCTCGCACGCCACGATCTCGAACGACATGACGCGGCGCTCGAACGTGTTCACGTTCGTGTCAATGCGGCAAAAGTTGCGGTAGTCGTGCTTGCCCACGAGCTGCTGGGCCGCGGCGCGCATCCGCTCAATGTCGAGGTCCTTCTTGAGAAAGAAGTACCGGTACATGCGCGCCTTGCAGTCGAAGCGCGCGCTGAACTCGGGCGTCGGCGCCCCCACGACCGAGTACACGCGGATGTCGGGCGGCAGCGCGCGGTTGATGTGCGTCGGGTAGTCCACCTCGGAGAGCGTCTTGAGGTCGCCCGACGGCAGGCGGACGCGGAACTTGGCGCCGGGCCGCACGTCGTCGAGCGACGCGTGGTCCACGAGCTCGGCGTTCACGGGCAGGTTCGAGCGCACGGTCACCGCGATGACCTGCCCGAAGGCGCTCACGCCGCGGTCGGTGCGGCCGCAGCGCGAGTACCCCGCCTGCTCAATGTCGCCCTCGATGAGCTTCGTGCGCTCGAGCGCCTCGATCAGGTACCGTTCGACCGTGTCCTCCATGTGGTCCTGACGCGCAAAGCCCGCGAAGCGCTCGCCGATGTACAGGAACTTGACCACGAGCGCGCGCGTGCGGTAGTTGCTCATGAGGAACTCGCGGCCGCGGCTCTTCTTCGCCGCCTTGGGCTTCTTCACCTTCTCGTGCTGCTTCGGCGCGCTCGGCGGCGCGTTTGGGTCCTTCCGCATCACCGTGGCGATCGCATTGTTCACGAGCTCTGCAATATGTGAGTGTCAGCACCTTCCAGACACCGCAGTAGACGAAAGCCGGCAGCAGGAGGCAAGCGAGCAACGTACTGGCGCCGGCAGTCTGGCGCAGCTCCTGAATGATCGCCAGCAGTCGGGACGCGTCCACGTGCGGCGCTGCAAGCGTCAGCGCCTCGAGGTCACGCACGCTCGCGGCGTTGAACACCGGCTCGGACGTCGTCGCCGCGCTCGGGGCGGCACTGTCGTCCATGGCGCACAATTTTTGCTTTTTCGTGGCCGGCTCCATCAAATGATTGGCGGTGCAAAACCCGGGACAATAAATTGCGGAGGACGAGACCTCAAGGACAACCTCTGGATGGATACATTCGCTGTGTAATTGATGGCAGTTACAGTACGACGGACGCAACGTCTCCGTAATCTATTGGTCCGGGAGACCCAGCACGCTGTCGAGCACGGGGCCGAGGTCGTGGTTCTGCTGCTTGCAGCGCGCGACGTCGACCGTGCCGGGGTACGTGGCGTGCATCCAGCGCGCCATCTCCAGGTTTGCGAGTGTCACCTCTGCGAGCGGGATCAGGCTCAGCAGCGTGAGCGGGAAGTCCGCGCTGCACTCCGCGTGCAGGTGCAGCAGGATCTCAAAGTGGCTGTGGGTTACCGCGGCGGTGTACAGCAGCGGGTCGAGGCCGTTCTCCGACCGCCGCGCGCACAGCCACCGCACGACCTCGAGGCAGCCGCTCTCGGTCGCGGCGAGCAGCGCCGCCGCCGCTGAGCTCTCGCGAAGCGCGCGGGTCTCGCGCCGCCACCTGGCTCGGAGCGCGGGCGCGATCCGCGGCGTCGCGGCGTCTGCGCGTGCTTCGTCCTGGATCTCGACGAGCCACTTCACCACCGCGAGCTGGTGGTAGACAGCCGCGTCGATCATCGCCTGCATCGTGCAGCCCTCGCTGCGGTGCGCGCAGAGCCACTGAAGCGTCTCGAGGTGCCCGCTCTTCGCAGCAGCGTCCATCGCGCGCGCCGTGCAGCCCTCGCGACTGTGCGCGTGCAGCCACTGGACGACGCCGAGGTGGCCGCCGCGCGCGGCGTCGTCCATCGCGCGGGACGAGCAGCCTTCGCTGCGGTGCGCGTGCAGCCATCGGACAACCTCGAGGTGGCCGCCGCGCGCAGCGTCGTCGATTGCCCGCACAGTGCACCCTTCACTGCGGTGCGCGTGCAGCCACGTGACAACCGCGAGGTGGCCGCCCGCAGCCGCGTCGTCCATGGCGCGGACGGTGCACCCTTCGCTCCGGTGCGCGTGCAGCCACGTAACGACAGCGAGGTGGCCGTTCCGAGCTGCGCTGTCCATCGCTCTTGACGTGCACCCTTCACTGCGGTGCGCGTGGAGCCACGCGACGACCGCGAGATGCCCGCCGGCTGCCGCGTCGTCCATGGCGCTCGTGGTGCACCCTTCGCTGCGGTTCGCGTCGAGCCACTGCACAAGCTCGAGGTTGCCGTTCTGCGCGGCGCGGTCCATCGCGACCGGCGAGAACGCGCCCGAGCGGCGCTCGTGGAACCAGCGCACGATGTGCGCGTGGCCCCGGTGCGCGGCGGCGTTGACCACCGCCTGCGCCGTCGCGTCCGAGAACGGCGTCGGCGACTCGGTCCAGATCCACTTGGTCATCTCGAGGTTCCCGCGCTCCGCCGCGCACTGGAGCCCCGCTGAGACGTGGTGGTTCGACCACCGCTTGTTCTCGAACAGGAACTTGGCAAAGTCGATGTGGCCCTTCCGGATCGCGTTGATGACGTCGCTCAGCGGCGCGCCGGCGTCCCCGCCGTAGTGCTTGTCGAGCCACTCGAACGCTGCGAGGTGCCCGCCGGACGCGGCCGCGGACGACGCATCTCGGGTGCACCCGACGTTCTTCGGGTGGTCATGCAGCCACTGGAGCATCGCCACGCGGCCGGTCGACGCCGCGGCCGCCATCATCTGCGGGATCCACGCTGCGCGCTCGTGGCGCGCCGAGAGCCACTCCAGCATCCGCGTGTTCCCGTTGCGTGCAGCCTCGACCATGGCGGCGTACGGCAGCATCGGCACCGCCGCTGTCTCCGCGGCGCAGTGGGCGTGCAGCCACTCGGTCATCGCGAGGTTGTCGTTGCGCACAGCGAAGACGAGGCCGCGCGCGCACCGGAACGCCCACAAGTGCGACTCGTTTTCTATAGAGTCAGTGGCTTCAGCACTGGCGCGATCTTTCGTGGTTGCCAAGGAAGGCGCCAAACGCGCGGCGATGCGAGGCAGCACCGTCAGCAAGTTCTTCTCGCACGCGCGCGGGAGGCTCCAGAGCTCGTGCGAGCGAGCGTCCACGAGGCAGTTGGTGATCGATGCGACAGCGTGCGGCAGCGACGCGACGAGCGCGCGCGCGTTGCTTACGTCATGGCCCTCGCGAGTCAGCGCAAGCGTCACGGTCACGAGCTCCAGCGGTGGTGGCGGTGGTGGCGGCGGCGTGTTCATGGAGCTGGAGTTTGGCCTTCGGTGGACGAATGACAACTGAGCTCATGAAAAAAAATGGCTTGAGTTTTTATGGAGAGCAGTTATCGTGCTTTTGTATGTGAGAAGTCGAAGGTGATTTCAAACAAGAGATGAAAATCAAAGGGGGCGGTGGCGGCATTCGAACAAGTCCGCTGGCTATGGTTGTGGCGGGGACAGCACGCTTTCGGAAGCACCAATGGCGCTGGTGTTGGATAGAGAAGCCTCTCCAGGAGGCACTCGTGCATGTTCATCACAAGTGTTTTCCCCTCAGTGCTGTGCAACAATGTCATTTTACTCACAATAAATATTGCTGTTGAAGCTTGGAATTTTTGACAAGCAAAACCTCACATTGCATTTTTGCAGCAAAAGCAGCTCGAGCACAGCAGGAAGAAGCGCGCCATGGCCACCGACGTCCCGCCCTTCACGATCGGTGCGCTCTCCCCGCCTTCTCCTGCCTCTCTTTCGTGGCCCTCAACCCACGGATCTCTCTCCAGACGCGCCAAAGTATGACCAGTCCACGTACTTCGGCCGCTGGCGCCAGTTCGTGGAGCTCGTGTCCCCCAGGTCCGTCGCGTGTGTATGCACGTGCGCGTGTGTGCGTCGCGGTGTGTGCTGCTGTTGAGCTCCTTTATGCGCAAACTAACAATACGTACACGCACACGTGCGAATGGCTGGGACACCCACCCACACACAAGTGCGCTGCTCCTGACGACCGAGGAGATCCAGCGCGCGACCGACACGCTCGCGAACTTCCGCAGCGGCGCCATCACGCGCGGCGACGTGAGCGACGAGGAGCTCTGGCGCGCACGCCGCGGTGCGTACACAGCTGGAAATTGGGAGTGGGGGCGGGCGCGAGCGTGTGTGTCCAGCGCATCTGCTGATCTTCTGACCCGCCTCTGCAGTGTACGAGTCGGCGGTGCACCCGCAGACGGGCGAGGTCGTGCCGATATACTTCCGCCTCTCGGCGTTCGTGCCCGTGAACATCCCGATCTGCGCCGGCATGATCCTCGCGCCGCCCACTGTACGGACACCTTGACGATGCTGATATAGAGAAGGAGTGTGGGTGTTGACACCTCGTCTTGTGGGTGGATGGGTGGCTGGTGGGCGTCCACCACGCTCTTCCTCGCGCTCCGTTATGTGCCTGCAGCTCGTCAACACGGTGCTCTGGCAGTGGATCAACCAGAGCTACAACGCGGGCTTCAACTACGCGAACCGCAACGCCAGCAGCGAGCAGGACACGTCGACCATCCTGAGTGCGAGCGAGCTGTGTGCGCGCTGTCCCCCCTCCTTCCCTTGCCTTGCCTGCACGCTCCGATGCGCTGACTCTGTGACGTTTGTTTAGAGTCGTACGTGACGGCGTCCGTCGTGTCGTGCGTGACTGCCGTCGGGCTCGGCCGCGCGGTCGAGTCCGCCAAGTCGCTCTCT